>JAACNH010000450.1:40166-69963 GCA_019447015.1 Hymenochirus boettgeri | reverse complement strand
GATAACTACAGTCTGTTGTCATTGTACCGTTATATAGAAAAGAACTACTCAGGGACGGTCAATATCCTTATAATTTATAGTAAGGGATACATTTATCCTTATAATACATGTGGTGGTTGCAGAGTTTCTGTATAAATCAGTCTGGTACTTGTACAGTAGAGAGACACAGAACTCCCTACAGTGACTCTAATATCCGTATTAATTACAGTAGGGGTACATTACCCTTATATACATGATTGTACCCAGAGTTACCTGCTATAACTCAGATCTGTGTCCTTGTCCTTTATATAGACAAGGGAACTCCTCAGTGACAATATTAATTCCTATAATTGTACAGTAGGGGATACATTATCCTTATAAACATGAGTGGTACCCAGGTTTCCATGTATAACACAGTCTGTGTCCTGTGACCTTTAATAGACACAGAACTCCTCAGTGACTTCTATATCTTATACTTACAGTAGGGATTAATTATCCATTATATACATGAGACGGTACCAGAGGTTCATCTGGATAATCAGTCTGTGTCCTTGTAACTTTATATGGGAACACAGAGACTCTAATATCCATTTATCTTATAATTTTTACACGTAGGGGATACAATTAGCCCTTATAATACATGAGTGGTATCAGGTTTCCCTTATAACTCAGTCTGTGTCCTTGTACCCTTTATATAATAAGACAGAACTCCGCAGTGACCTCTAATATCCTTATAATTTACAGTAGGGGATACATTTATCCTTATAATACATGAGTGGTACCCAATAAGTCTCCTGTTACCACAGTCTGTGTCCTTGTACCTTTATTAGACACAGAACTCCTCATTGACTTCTAATATCCTTATAATTTTACAGTGGGGATACATTATCCCTTATAATCTGACTGGTACCCAGAGTTCCCTGTATAACTAGTCTGTGTCCCTTGTACCTTTATATGACACAGAACTCCTCAGTGACTTCTAATCTCCTATAGTTTACAGTAGGGGATACATTTCCCCCCTTATAATCATGAGTGTACCAGAGTTCCCTGTATAACTCAGTCTGTGTCCTTGTACCTTTATATAGACACAGACTCTCCAGTGACTTCTAGATATCCTTATAATTTTACAGTAGGGGATACATTATCCCTTATAATACATGAGTGGTACCCAGAAGTTTCCCTGTATAACTCAAATCTCTGTGTCCTTGTACCTTTATATAGAACAGAACTCCTCAGTGACTTCTAATATCCTTATAATTTACGTAGGGGATACATTATCCCTTATAATACACATGAGTGGTACCCAGAGTTTCCCTGTATAACTCAGTCTGTGTCCTTGTACCTTTAATATAGACCAGAACTCCTCAGTGGACTTCTAATATCCTTATAATTTACAGTAGGGGATACATTATCCCTTATAATACATGAGTGGTACCCAGAGTTCCCTGTATAACTCAGTCTGTGTCCTTGTACCTTTATTATACCACAAACTCCTCAGTACTTCTAATATCTTTATAATTTACAGTAGGGGATACATTATCCCTTATAATACTGAGTGGTCCCCAGAGTTCCCTGTATAACTCATCTGTGTCCTTGTACCTTTATAGACACAGAACTCCTCACTGCTTCTAATATCTTATAATTTACAGTAGGGATAACATTATCCCTTATAATACATGAGTGGTACCCAAGTTCCCTGTATATCAGTCTGTGTCCTTGTACCTTTTATAGACACAGAACTCCTCAGTGACTTCTAATATCCTTATAATTTACAGTAGGGGATACATTATCCCTTATAATACATGAGTGGTACCCAGAGTTCCCTGTATAACTCAGTCTGTGTCCTTGTACCTTTATATGGACACAGAACTCCTCAGTGACTTCTAATATCCTTATAATTTACAGTAGGGATACATTATCCCTTATAATACTGAGTGGTACCCAGAGTTCCCTGTATAAACTCGTCGTGTCCTTGTACCTTTATATAGACACCAGAACTCCTCAGTGACTTCTAATATCCTTATAATTTACAGTAGGGGATACATTACCTTATAATACATGAGTTACCCAGAGTTCCCTGTATAACTCAGTCTGTGTCCTTGTACCTTTATATAGACCGAACTCCTCATGACTTCTAATATCCTTATAATTTACAGTAGGGTACATTATCCCTTATAATACTGAGTGGTACCCAGAGTTCCCTGTATAACTCAGTCTGTGTCCTTGTACCTTTATTGGACACAGAACTCCTCAGTGACTTCTAATATCCTTATAATTTCAGTAGGGGATACATTATCCCTTATAATACATGATGTACCCAGAGTTCCTTTATAACTCGTCTGTGTCCTTGTACCTTTATATAGACACAGAACTCCTCAGTGACATTCTAATATCCTTATAATGTTACAGTAGGGATACATTATCCTATAAACATGAGTGGTACCCATATTTTCCCTGTATAACCGTCCTGTGTCCTTGTACCTTTATATAGACACAGAACTCCTCAGTGACTTCTAATATCCTTAATATTACAGTAGGTGATACATTACCCTTATAATAATGAGTGGGTACCCAGAGTTCCCTGTATAATTCAGTCTGTGTCCTTGTAACCTTTATATGGACACAGAACTCCTCATTGACTTCTAATTCCTTTAAATTTACGAAGGGAATAGCATTATCCCTTATAATACATGATGGTACCCATATTCTCTGTATACATTAGTATAGGCCGTAATTAAGGTTGACTAGCAGACATCTAGTGCTTCTAAACCTAATCCTATTACTTACGTACTTAATCCTGTTCCTTATACAATACATGGTAATGGATACAGAGTTCCGTACTAACTCGGCGATTGTCCTTGTACTATAACTAAGCTACACAATACGACTAAGATTAGGCTGACTTCATACCTTATATTACAGAGCTACATTATGCTTAGGTTATAATAGTGGACAGAGGCACTGATGTCTACCCTCTATATCCGTTGTGTACATGTCTTTATAGGACAAGCTGGCCATTGAATTCTGGAATACTCCTAGTATTTTCAATTAGTCTATGAAGGAAGATCCGGTTGGCGTACTTACCAACTCCTTATTAATCATGGAGTGGTACCCCATGAGTTTACATGTATCATACTGATGGTATAAGGTTGACGATATTCCAACTTGTCCTTTAAAGCGAATACAACCTAGGCTAAACCCTACGGGGTATCGGTGTACCAACTATTTGAAGAATATGAAGACGAATTATGGTAGGGTAGTAAAGTTGAAAGAGTATCTTATCACCCATGTAGTTATATGTCTAATTTATAGCGCCAATGTGTACCAAAATACAGATGCTTATGTTATTTACAAGCTCAACACTTGTTACTATGAGCGTTGGGCTTGAAATTTGGTCTCCCATGGTATTTCAACGTCAGATGTCTAGTAGTAGAATAGCCTCCTGAGTAGGAGTTACTAATACCACCAGGACCCTCAGATGAAATGCGATGTAGATACACAATCTAGCAGTGCTTTACTTTCCAATTTTGCTTATGTAACTTTACAAACAAGGCCGATATGTGGGAAGTAACGAAGTATTTGTTTCTATGCACGTTATAGTTGCCTAATTTTGCCGACCACCAGTTATTAACATGAAAGTACACGTTAGGGGGCAAAATATCCGTTTTTAACCGTAAGAGGTTTATTGACCCTGACAGTGTTCCCCCACAGTGCAATGAAACATGACGAACATCAAGATTGGTAGGTATCAATACCATGTGGCGGTTCTCTGCCAATGGAAGCGGAACGAGGGGGAATGATCATTTTCGGGTTCATTCTGACGAGTGACAAGCGGTAAGAGTAATCCAACTTAAGCGACCAATGTCGGGAATTGGGTGGTTGATTTCCATTCACTGTTAAATGGTTTAGCCAATTAAAATTTGCTCAGATAAACTGAGCAATCTGGCCAATAACACAATGTTCTATGGAATGGCAAGCCACACACGGGTCGATTGTCCAATCGCATGGTAGGGTTTCGCTATCTCATACGATACATAACCATTAATCGAATAGCCAATCACACGACTATGGAAAACTACGCCGTCCCAGATGCACTGCTGGTCGCGGAGCGCTCATTGCTAGTCCATCGCTCTAAAGGCGCTTTCAGACAAATGGCAGTTAGGCGCGTTACGCTGGAAGTTTACTGATTCGTGTTCTCCCTAGCAGTCGGCGTAAGCGAAACGCTACATGAAGCTCGGATTCCCGCGCCATAGTGTCCTTAGTAAAAAATGGGGTATGTGGAAATATCGCCCACGGCGGTAAATTATTATAGAGATGGGTAATATCTACCCATATGCCCAGCTGAGGATCCTTACAATTGACTAACAACTGTAGTATTGATTATTTCTTATTCCAGGCCTGTACTATCTCCTCCCTACGTATGATTTGGTTTACGGTTATCGCTCTCTGTTGGCCCTTTGCGTGAGATCCAGGCGTTCTGTCTGGCCCCGGCCCCCTGCGCTGTACACGACCGAGCACAGGGCTTAATCGTCAACGCAGTTGTCAAGCACTTGACCCAGGTGCCCCCGACCTCGCCCTTGTAACACCACTCAGGCTTTAATCTGCACGAACAAAGCTTGAGGTCGCTCGAGCCACTGGGTCTCTGGACCAACCTATGCACCTGGAGGAAATTCGCACTTTCCCATAAATCCTTGGTTCTGCGACTGTAACAATTCGGTACCTGAGACACTGGTTGGGATCCCCGGACCTGCCTGTGCGGACACCCGACAACGTGAGATGCTCTGCGCCGCTGATCCGGTGTCCCAGATTCTTCCTGTTTCACCTCTCTGGGAATGAAATGGGCAGCGGTGCAGAACGTGTGGCCAATCAAGTGCAAGGAGTTTGCCAGTGCGGGAGCCTTTCCTGAATCTGCTGCCGTCCATACTGATCCCTTCATCTTGTCGTGTTTGCCTGAAAGGTCAAGCCAAAAGACTCGCCTGTATGGTGCATAACTCATGTCGCCTTCCTTCCACCAATCAACAAGCAGAACTAGAGGACCAGGATGGGGGGGCTCACGAGAGACTTCATTAGGGGTCCACCCCCACATGATAATGGGCATGTCCCGACACCCCCCAACTAAGTTTGCCCCACTATGTAGTTTTTTAAATGACCTCCTACCTTTCTATGGATTACTCGTGTCCGCCACTCATAAAGGGTTCTGTAATGATCTGTGTCATAATATAATAAAGGGGAACGTATATAATAAAGGATTCTGTAATCATCTGTGTATAAATAAACGGGGAAGTATCGTAATAAAGGCTTTTCTGTAATAGATCTGGTGTCTATATAATACACGGGGAAGTAATGTACTCAAAGGGTTCTGTAAAAGATCTGTGTATAAATTATAAAGGGGAAGTATAGTAATAAATGGTTCTGTGAAATAGCATCTGTGTGTATAATTAATAGGGGAAGTATGATAATAAAGGATTACGTCATAGACTGTGTCTAAATAAGGGGATAGACTATAGTTAATAAAGGGTTCTCGTAATAGATCTGGTGGTATATATCACAATAAAGGGGAAGTATAGTAACTCAAAGGTTTTCTGTAATAGATCTGTTTCTAAAGACTAATAAAGGGGGAAGTAATATTAAATAAGGGTTCTGTTAGTAGATCTGTGTATAACATAATAAGGGGCAGAGTAGTAGTATAAAGGATTCTGTAATAGATCTGTGTATCAGCAATTAACTAAGGGAAACGTATAGTAATAAAGGATTACTGTAATATGATCTGTGGTACTGATACTACATGAGGGGACAGTAATTAGTAATAAAGGATTCTGTAGTAGATCTTTTATATAAATTATAAATGGGAAGTATAGTAATAAAGGATGCTGTAATCGATCTGTTTATGAATTAATAAAGGGGAGTATAGTAATAAAGGGTTCTGTCATAGATCTGTTATAAATTAATAAAGGGGAAGTATGAGTAATAACGGGTTCTGTAATATATCTGTGTAATAAATTAATAAAGGGAAGTATAGGATAAAAATAGGGTCCTGTAATAGTCTGTGTAGAAATTAAATAACAGGGGAAGTTACTAGTATAAAGGGTTCTGTAATAGATCTGTGTATGAATTAATAAAGGGGCAGTATAGTATAAAGGGTTTTGTAATAGATCTGTGATATAAAATTAATAAAGGGGAGAGGTATAGTAATAAAGGGTTTGCTCTATGTAGATCTATGTATAAATAAATAGAGGAGGAAGTAATAGTATAAAGGGTTTCTGTAATAGATCTGGTGTATAAATAGAATAAGGGGAAGTATAGTAATAAGGGATTCTGTAATAGATGCTGTGTATACATAAAGGGAAAGTATAGTAATAAAGGTTCTGTAATAGATCTGTGTATGAATAAAAAGTAAGGGAAGTATAGTAATAAGGGTTCTTGTAATAGATCTGTGTATAAATCTAAGATCGGGAAGTATAGAGTAACAGGGTTCTGTCAATAGATCTGTGTATAAATTAATAAAGGCAAAGTATTAGTAATATAAAGGGTTTCTGTAATGATCTGTGTATCAATTAAAAAGGGAACGCTATAGTAATTAAAGGTTCTGTAATAGTTCTGTGTATAAATAAATAAAGGGGAAGGATAGTAATAAAGTGTTCTGTAATAGATCTGTGTATATATAAATCAAAGGGGACGTATAGTAATAAAGGGTGTCTGTAATAGTAATCGTGTGTATAAATTAATAAAGGGCGAAGTATAGTATAAAGGGTTCTGTAGTAGATCTGTGTATCAAATAAATAAAGGGAATAAGTAATAAAGGATTCTGTAATAGATCTGTGTATAAATTAATAAAGGGGAAGTATATTAATAAAGATTTCTGCTAATAGATCTGTTGTCTAATAAAGGGGAAGTATAGTAATAAAAGGATTCTGTATGTAATCTGGTATAACATTATAAGGGACGATTGTAATACAGGATGCTCGGTAATAGATCTGTGTATGAATTAATAATCAGGTCTATTCCCTCCCCAGTACGTCCTTATGTCTGTCCATTCCCCATCTACCTAAATATCTCAGGTCTATTTCCTCCCCAGTACGTCCTTATGTCTGTCCATTCCCCATCTACCTAAATATCTCAGGTCTATTTCCTCCCCAGTACGTCCATATGTCTGTCCATTCTCCATCTACCTAAATATCTCAGGTCTATTCCCTCCCCAGTACATCCTTATGTCTGTCCATTCCCCATCTACCTAAATATCTCAGGTCTATTCCCTCCCCAGTACGTCCTTATGTCTGTCCATTCTCCATCTACCTAAATATCTCAGGTCTATTCCCTCCCCAGTACATCCTTATGTCTGTCCATTCCCCATCTACCTAAATATCTCAGGTCTATTTCCTCCCCAGTACGTCCTTACGTCTGTCCATCTAGTTCACTCCTCAACCATATTTCTCTAAAACAATCTAAATCTTATTCCCTCTTCAGTAGAAATTATATATTAAACCACCTCTAACCTCAGCAGCTGCCCTTACCTTACTGAAGGAAAAGACAGGGATTGCAGGAGTCATCCAGCGAGGGACTTGTGGATAGTCTCTAACATTTATTATCAGTTCCATGTTTGGTAGTTCAGGAAGAAGTTCCAGGAGAAAATGTTCCACACCACTACACCTGGGGGCGCAACAGAGCCACAAAAGAAAGTCAGGTGAAAAGGATATGGTCAGAATAGAAAATGTACAGTAATGAATAGAAATGTGCAACATTATGTTACCCTCACAGTCTGTGTCCTTGTACCTTTATATAGACACAGAACTCCTCAGTGACTTCTAATATCCTTATAATTTACAGTAGGGGATACATTATCCCTTATAATACATGAGTGGTACCCAGAGTTCCCTGTATAACTCAGTCTGTGTCTTATGTTTAGTATATACCAACCTACAGAATATATACAGAATATAGTTATAGATATACCAACCTACAGATATAGTTATCAGGTTACAAACCTACAGGAATATATCAGATTATAGTTATAGGTATACCAACACTACATAATATGACAGATTATAGTTATAGGTATACCAACTACAGAATATATACAGATTATGTTATAGGATACCCACCTACAGAATATAACAGATTATTAGTTTATAGGTACCAACCTACAGAATTATACAGAATATAGTTAAGATATACAACCTACAGAATATACAGATTATAGTTATAGATATACCAACCTACAGAAGATATCACAGATATAAGTTATAATATCCAACCTACAAATATAACAGATTATAGTTATAAGATAGTACCAACCTACAAGAATATGTACAGATTAAGTTATAGCTATACCAACCTACGTTATATTACAGATTATAGGTTTAAAGATATACCACCTGCACGAATATATACAGAATATAGTTATAGATATATACCAACTACAGAATTATACAGGATTTTAATAGTTATAGATATACCAACCTACAGAATATATACAGCTTATAGTTTATGATATACCACCTACAGACATATATACATATTATAGTTTAGATATACCAACCTACAGATTAATATACAGAATTAGTTAAGATATCAAACCTAAGCAATTCTATCCAGATTATAGTTATAGATATAAACCTACAGTCATATATCAGATTTAATTTATAGATATACCAACCTACAGAATTATACAGATTATAGTGATAGAGATATACCACCTACAGAATATATACAGATTATAGTCTTATGATATACCAACCTACAGAATAGATACAGAATATAGTTATGATGATACCAACCTAACAGAATATATACAGATTATGTTATAATTACCCAACCTAAGATTATATACAGATTCTAGTTAGAGATATTACCAACCTACAGAATATAACACATTATAGTTAGTAGATATACCAACCTACAGATTATATACAGATTATAGTTATAGAATATACCAAACCTACAGATTTAGTACCAGAATATAGTTTAGATATACCAACTACAGAATATATCATATATAGTTATAAGATATACCAACCTTTAAAGATTATATACAGGCATTATATTATAGATATAACCACCTACAGAATATTACAGATTATGAGTATTTAGATATACCAACCTACAGATTATATACAGAATATAGTTATAGATATACCAAACTACAGAATATATTACAGATATAGTTTAGATATACCAAACCTACAGATTATATACACGATTATAGTTATAGATATACCAACCTAAGTTAATACAGAATATAGTTTATAGCTATACCAACCACAATATTACAGTATTATAGTTTATAGGTATACCAACCTCAGACTATATACAGAATATTAGTTATAGTCAACCAACCTAACAGAATATATACAGATTATAGTTAATAGATATACCAACCTACAGTAATATAACAAATTATAGTTTATTGGTATACCAACCTACAGAATATATACAGATGTCTAGTATAGGTATACCAACCTACAGAAGATATACACGAATATAGTTTTATAGGTATCCAACGACAGAATATATACAGATTAAGTTATAGTATAACCAAACCTACATATATACGATTATAGTTATAGGTATATCCAACTACAGAATATATACAGAATTAGTTAAGGTATACCAACCTACCGAATATATACAGATTATATTTATAGCGTATACCAACCACAGAATATATACAGATTAGTTATAGATATTACCAACCTACAGAATATATTCAGACTATAGTATAGATATACCAACATTACAGAATTATCAGATATCAGTTTATAGATACCACCTACAGATTATATACAGATTATAGTTATAGGTATACAACCTACAGAATATATAACAGATTATGTTATTTAACCAAACCTACAGAATATATACAGATTATAGTTTATAGGTATACAACCTACAGAATAATATTATAGGTGCACACCAACACCAGGCAATTATCTGCTGAATCTATCACTAACGTCTATGACCCACCATTAACATCTCCTGACATCTCAATATCCTGTTCCTGGGCAGGGGGATCCCCAGGACTTGGAACATTCCAGATCTGGAATCTTCACGGAGCATGATGCCAGACGTAATAAGCCAGAAGGCTGGGATCACCTACAGATCTATCAACCAGCCACCTGTACCGAGAGGACGAGTGCACTGTTCCCTGCTCGGTAATTAGTTTTGTGCCTAAGTGTGTGTGGTGTAGTAGGGCACTAAATGGCCTCAAAAGTTACCAGTTAGTGGACGGTATAACTATATTATATAGGAATAATTATCCCTCTCTGTATTATAAGTATTAGAAGTCACTGAGGAGTTCTGTGTCTATATAAGGTACAAACACAGACTGAGTATACAGGGAACTCTGGGTACCACTCTGTATATGATAAGGGATATTATCCCTACTGTAAATTTAAGATATTAGAAGTCTGAGGATTTCTGTGTCTATAGTACAAGGACACAGAATTGAGTTATACAGGGAACTCTGGGTACCACTCATGTATTATAAGGGATAATGTTATCCCCTACTGTAAATTATAAGGATATTAGAAGTCACTGAGGAGTTCTGTGTCTATAAAGGTACAAGGACACAGACTGAGTTATACAGGGAAACTCTGGGTACCACTCATGTATTATAAGGATAAATGTATCCCCTACTGTAATTATAAGGATATTAGAAGTCACTGAGGAGTTCTGTGTCCATATAAAGGTACAAGGACACGACTGAGTTATACAGGGAACTCTGGGTACCACTCATGTATTATAAGGATAATGTTTCCCCTACTGTAAATTATAAGGATATAGTAAGTCACTGAGAGTTCTGTGTCATATAAAGGTACAAGGACACAGACTGAGTTTACCAGGGAACTCTGGGTACCACTCATGTAATTATAAGGGATAATGTATCCCTACTGTAAATTATAAGGATATTAGAAGTCACTGAGGAGTTCTGTGTCTATATAAAGGTACAAAGGACACAGACTGAGTTATACAGGGAACTCTGGGTACCACTCATTATTATAAGGGATAATGTATCCCCTACGTAAATTATAAGGATATTAGAAGTCACTGAGAGTTTCTGTGTCAATAAAGGTACAAGGACACAGACTGAGTATACAGGGAACTGGGTACCACTCATGTATTATAAGGATAATGTATCCCCTACTGTAAATTATAAGGATATTAGAAGTCACTGAGGAGTTCTGTGTCTATATAAAGTACAAGGACACAGACTGAGTTATACAGGGAAACTCTGGTACCACTCATGTATTATAAGGGATATGTATCCCCTACTGATAAATTATAAGGATATTAGAGTCACTGAGGAGTTCTGTGTCTATAAAGGTACAAGGACACAGACTGAGTTATACAGGGAACTGGGTACCACTCATGTATTATAAGGATAATGTATCCCCTGTAAATTATAAGGATATTGAAGCACTGAGGAGTTCTGTGTCTATATAAGGTACAAGGACACAGACTGAGTTATACAGGAACTCTGGGTACCCTCATGTATTATAGGGATAATGTATCCCCTACTGTAAATTATAAGGATATAGAAGTCACTGAGGAGTTCTGTGTCTATATAAAGGTACAAGGACACAGACTGAGTTATACAGGGAACTCTGTGTACACTCCATGTATTATAAGGGATAATGTAATCCCTACTGTAAATTATAGGATATAGAAGTCACTGAGGAGTTCTGTGTCTATATAAAAGGTCAAGTACACGACTGAGTTATACAGGGAACTCTGGGTACACCATGTATTATAAGGATAATGTATCCCCTACTGTATTAAAGATATTTAGAAGTCACTGAGGAGTTCTGTGTCTATATAGGTACAAGGACACAGACGTGAGGGTAACATAATGTTGCCACATTTCTATTCATTACTGGTACATTTCTATTCTGCCCATATCCTTTCCACTGACTTCTTTTGTGGCTCTGTTGCGCCCCCAGGTGTAGTGGTGTGGAACATTTTCTCCTGGACCTTCTTCTGAACTACCAACATGGAACTGATAATAAATGTTAGAGACTACTCACAAGTCCCTCGCTGGATGACTCCTGCAATCCCTGTCTTTTCCTTCAGTAAGTTAAGGGCAGCTGCTGAGGTTAGAGGTGGTTTAATATATAATTTCTACTGAAGAGGGAATAAGATTTAGATTGTTTTAGAGAAATATGGTTGAGGAGTGAACTAGATGGACAGACGTAAGGACGTACTGGGGAGGAAATAGACCTGAGATATTTAGGTAGATGGGGAATGGACAGACATAGTGATGTACTGGGGAGGGAATACCCTGAGATTTTAGGTAGATGGAGAATGGACAGACATAAGGACGTACTGGGGGGGAATAACCTGAGATATTTAGGTAGATGGGGAATGGACACATAAGGTGTACTGGGGAGGGAATAGACCTGAGATATTTAGGTAGATGGAGAATGGACAGACATAGGGACGTACTGGGGAGGAAATAGACCTGGATTATTTAGGGTAGATGGGGGAATGGACAGACATAAGGACGTCCTGGGGAGGGAATAGACTGAGATATTTAGGTAGATGGGGAAGGACAGACATAAGGACGTGTATAACTCAGTCCTGTGTCCTTGACCTTATATAGACACGAACTCCTCATGACTCTAATACCTTATAATTTAATAGTGGGATCATTATCCCTTATAATACTGGTGGTGCCCAAGTTTCCCTGTATAACTCAGTCGGTGTCCTTGTACCTTTATATCGACACAGAACTCCTCAGTGACTTCTAATATCCTTATATATTTTACAGTAGGGGATCATTATCCCTTATAATACATGAGTGGGTACCAGGTTTCCCTGTATAACTCGTCTGTGTCCTTGTACCTTTATATAGAGACAGAACTCTCAGTGACTTCTAATATCCTTATAATTTACAGTAGGGATACATATCCTTATAATACATGAGTGGTACCCAGATAGTTCCCTGTATAACAGTCTGTGTCCTTGTACCTTTTATATAGACACAGAACTCTCAGTGACTTCTAATATCCTTATAATTTTACAGTGGGGATACATTATCCCTTATAATACTGATGGTACCCAGAGTTCCTGTATAACTCAGTCTGTGTCCCTTGTACCTTTATATGACACAGAACTCCTCAGTGACTTCTAATCTCCTTATAATTTACAGTAGGGATACATTTCCTTAAATAATCATGAGTGTACCCGAGTTCCCTGTATAACTCAGTCTGTGTCCTTGTACCTTTATATAGCACAGACTCTCCAGTGACTTCTAGATATCCTTATAATTTACAGTAGGGGATACATATCCCTTATAATACATGAGTGGTACCCAAAGTTCCCTGTATAACAAAGTCTTGTGTCCTTGTACCTTTATATAGACACAGAACTCCTCAGTGACTTCTAATATCCTTATAATTTACAGTAGGGGATCATTATCCCTTATATAACATGAGTGGTACCCAGAGTTTCCCTGTATACTCAGTCTGTGTCCTTGTACCTTTAATAGAACCAGACTCCTCAGTGACTTCTAATATCCTATAATTTACAGTAGGATACATTATCCCTTATAATACATGAGTGGTACCCAGTTCCCTGTATAACTCAGTCTGTTGTGTCCTTGTACCTTTATATACCACAGAACTCTCAGTGACTTCTACATATCTTATAATTTAACAGTAGGGATACATTATCCTTATAATACATGAGTGGTCCCGAGTTCCCTGTATAACTCAGTCTGTGTCCTTGTACCTTATATAGACACAGAACTCCTCAGTGACTTCTAATATCCTTATAATTTACAGTAGGGGATAACATTATCCCTTATATACATGAGTGGTTACCCAGAGTTCCCTGATACTCAGTCCTGTTGTCCTTGTACCTTTTATAGACCAGAACTCCTCAGTGGACTTCTAATATCCTTATAATTTACAGTAGGGGATACATTATCCCTTTAATACATGAGTGGTACCCAGAGTTCCCTGTATAACTCGTCTGTGTCCTTGTACCCTTTATATTGACACAGAACTCCTCAGTGACTTCTAATATCCTTATAATTTACAGTAGGGATACATTATCCCTTATAATACTGAGTGGTACCCAGAGTTCCCTGTATAAACTCGTCGTGTCCTTTGTACCTTTATATAGACCCAGACTCCTCAGTGACTTCTAATATCCTTATAATTTACAGTAGGGATACATTATCCCTTATAATACTGAGTGGTACCCAGAGTTCCCTGTATAACTCAGTCTGTGTCCTTGTACCTTTATATAGACCGAACTCCTCAGTGACTTCTAATATCCTTATAATTTACAGTAGGGGATACATTATCCCTTATAATACATGAGTGGTACCCAGAGTTCCCTGTATAATCAGTCTGTGTCCTTGTACCTTTATATGGACACAGAACTCCTCAGTGACTTCTAATATCCTTATAATTTCAGTAGGGGATACATTATCCCTTATAATACATGATGTACCCAGAGTTCCTTTATAACTCTGTCTGTGTCCTTGTACCTTTATATAGACACAGAACTCCTCAGTGACTTCTAATATCCTATAATGTACATAGGGATACATTATCCCTATAATACATGAGTGGTACCCAGAGTTCCCTGTATAACCTGTCTGTGTCCTTGTACCTTTATATAGACACAGAACTCTCTCATGACTTCTAATATCCTTAATTATTACAGTAGGTGATACATTACCCTTATAATACATGAGTGGTACCCAGAGTTCCCTGTATAATTCAGTCTGTGTCCTTGTACCTTTATATGGACACAAAACTCCTCATTGACTTCTAATATCCTTATAATTTCCAAGGGATAGCATTATCCCTTATAATACATGATGGTACCCAATTTCCTGTATACACTTTATATAGGCTGTACTTTAAGTGGACTAATGGACAATTAGGTCTTCTTACATGAGGGACCGTTCCATTACTACGTGTCTTGTACCTTTTTATAACATTATGGTAATGGATAAGAGTTGTACTAATGGCGTAATGTCCTTTATACTAATCAATGTCCAAGCTAATGATTCTATGTACTGTTATACAGACATTATGGGTAGGGTATAAAGGTTGGTACTAGATGGACTATGTCTTTATACAACCTCCATATCTACTTTGTTACATTACTATGTAATAGTGTACACAGAAATTGGGCATTGAAAGTTTGGGATACTCCATAGTATTTTCAATTCAGTTCTAGTGAAGGAAGATTCCTGGTTAGAGACGTTACAATATTTACCACCAAGGACCCTCATTAACATGGATGTAATGACTTTACAATGTATCCATTTCTGAGATATTACGATATTTCCAACTTTTTACCCTTTAATGGAGATAAACCTTATTAACCCTACGGGGTATGGGACCCAATATGTTGGGAAGGAAATGAAACGAATTATTATGGTTATTCAATAAAAGTTCTTATCGTTTATAATGGTGCTAATTTTGCCCAACCAATCAGATCTTATTTAACATTTAAAGCTAACACTGATTGGTTGGGCAAAATTAGCCCGATTTTTTAACGTATAGAATGTTATTGAATAGCCCCTGACTGTGTGTTTACCCCAGACATTAGCAGATGAAATGAACGAGAGCATCACAGATGCTAGGGAGGTTTATCCAGTTTATCACATGTGGACGAGTTTCTTCCTGGCCTATTGACGGAAGACGAGGGGGAAAATATATCAGTTTAACGGGTTACCATGTCAGTCAAACCGAACATCATTGAGGAAAGCGGTAAGAGAGAGATCCATCAGACTGTACAGGACCAATAGGACATCGGGATTGGGTGGGATTCCATTCACTGTTAGATGGTTTAGCCAATTAAAATTTGCTCAGATAAACTGAGCAATCTGGCCAATAACACATTCTATGGAATGGCAGCCACCACACGGGTCGATTGTACCAATCGCATTGGTAGGTTCGCATTCTCATACGATACAATAACATTAACGAATAGCCAATCACACGACTGGGAAACTACGCCTCCCAGAATGCACTGCTGGTCGCGGAGCTGCTATTGCTAGTCATCGCTCTAAGGCTGCTTTCAGACAAATGGCACGTTGCGCGTTCCTGGAAGTTTACTGATCGTGTTCTCACGGCAGTCGGCGTAAGCGAAACGCTACATGAAGCTCTGGATTCCGCCGCCTGAAAGTGTCCTTAGTAAAAGATGGAGGTATGTGGAGATATCGCCCACGGCGGTAATTATATAGAGATGGTGGTAATATTACCCATAATGCCCAGCTGAGGATCTACATTGACTAACACTGTAGATTGATTATCTTCTTATTTCCAGGCCTGTACTTCTCCTCCTACGATGATTTGGTTACGGTTATCGCTCTTGGGCCCTTTGCGTGAGGATCGCAGTTCTCTGCCCCGCCCCCTGCGGCTGTACACTGACCGAGCACAAGGGCTTAATAGTCAACTGCAGTTTCAAGCACTTGACCCAGGTGCCCGACCTCCCCTTTAACACCACATCAGGCTTTATCTGCACAACAAACAGCTTGAGGTCGCTCAGCACTGGGTCTCTGGACCACCTAATGCACCTGGAGGAAATCGACATTTCCCATAATCCTTGGTTCTGCGACTGTAACAATTCGGTACCTGAGTGAACTGGTTGGGATCCCAGGACCGCGTGCGGAACACCCACAACGTGAGATGCCTGCGCCCTGATTCCGTGTCCCAGATTCCTCTGTTTCAACCTCTCTGGAATGAATGGGCAGCGGTGCAGAACGTGGTGGCCAATCAGTGCAAGCGAGTTTGCCGTGCGGACCTGTTCCTGATCTGCCCGTCCATCCTGATCCTTGTCATCTTGTCGTGTTTCCTGAAGGTCACCAAAAGACTCGCCTGTAGGTGCCATATACCTTTTCGCCTTCCTTCCACCAATCAACAAGCAGAAAGTAAACCAGGACTGGGGGGGTCACGAGAGACTTCAGTTTAGGGTCCACCCCCCATTAATGGGCATGTCCACCCCCCCAACTAAAGTTTGCCCCACTATGTAGTTTTAAATGACCCCTAACCTTTCTATGGAGTTACTCGTGTCCGCCACTCATAAAGGGTTCTGTAATAGATCTGTGTATAATTAATAAAGGGGAAGTATATAATAAAGGATTCTGTAATAATCTGTGTATAAATAAGGGGAAGTATAGTAAAAGGGTTTCTGTAATAGATCTGTGTATATATAAATACAGGGGAAGTAATGTAATAAAGGGTTCTGTATAGACTGTGTATAAATTACTAAAGGGGAAGTATAGTAATAAAGGGTTCTGTAATAGATCTGTTGTATAAATTAATAAGGGGAAGTATAGTAATAAGGGTTCTGTAATAGATCTGTGTATAAATAAGGGGAAGTATAGTAATAAAGGGTTCTGTATAGATCTGTGTATATATAAATAAAGGGAAGTATAGTAATAAAGGGTTCTGTAATAGATCTGTGTATAAGTAATAAAGGGAAGTATATGTAATAAAGGGTTCTGTAGTAGATCTGTGTATAAATAAATAAAGGGGAAGTATAGTAATAAAGGATTCTGTAATAGATCTGTGTATAAATTAATAAAGGGGAAGTATAGTAATAAAGGATTCTGTATAGATCTGTGTATGAATTAATAAAGGGGAAGTATAGTAATAAAGGATTCTGTAGTAGATCTGTGTATAAATTAATAAAGGGGAAGTATAGTAATAAAGGATTCTGTAATAGATCTGTGTATGAATTAATAAAGGGGAAGTATAGTAATAAAGGGTTCTGTCATAGATCTGTGTATAAATTAATAAAGGGGAAGTATGATGTAATAAAGGGTTCTGTATAGATCTGTGTATAAATTAATAAGGGGAAGTATAGTAAATAAGGGTCCTGTAATTAGTCTGTGTATAAATAAATAAAGGGGAAGTATAGTATAAAGGGTTCTGTAAATAGTATCTGTGTATGAATTAATAAAGGGGAAGTATATTATAAAGGGTTCTGTAATAGATCTGTGTATAAATTAATAAAGGGGAAGTATAGTAATAAAGGGTTTCTGTAGTAGATCTATGTATATAATAAAGGGGGAAGTAATAGTAATAAGGGTTCTGTAATAGATCTGTGTATAAATAAATAAGGGGAAGTATAGTAATAAAGGTTCTGTAATAGATCTGTGTATAATAAAGGGAAAGTATAGTAATAAGGTTCTGTAATGATCTGTGTATGAATAAAATAGGGGAAGTATAGTAATAAAGGGTTCTGTAATAGATCTTGTATAAAATAATAAAGGGAAGTAAGTAGTAAAGGGTTCTGTAATAGATCTGTGTATAAATTAATAAAGGGAAAGTATAGTAATAAAGGGTCTGTAATAGATCTGTGTATAAATTAATAAAGGGAAATATAGTAATAAGGGTTCTGTAATAGATTCTGTGTATAAAATAAATAAAGGGGAAGTATAGTAATAAAGGGTTCTGTAATAATCTGTGTATATATAAATAAGGGAAGTATAGTAATAAAGGGTTCTGTAATAGATCTGTGTATAAATAAATAAAGGGGAAGTATAGTAATAAAGGGTTCTGTAGTAGATCTGTGTATAAATAAATAAAGGGGAAGTATAGTAATAAAGGATTCTGTAATAGATCTGTGTATAAATAAATAAAGGGGAAGTATAGTAATAAAGGGTTCTGTAATAGATCTGTGTGAATTAATAAAGGGGAATATAGTAATAAGGATTCTGTAGTAGATCTGTGTATAAATTAATAAAGGGGAAGATAGTAATAAAGGATTCTGTAATAATCTGTGTATGAATTAATAAAACTCAGTCTGTGTCCTTGTACCTTTATATAGACACAGAACTCCTCAGTGACCTCTAATATCCTTATAATTTACAGTAGGGGATACATTATCCTTATAATACATGAGTGGTACCCAGAGTTCCCTGTATAACACAGTCTGTGTCCTTGTACCTTTATATAGACACAGAACTCCTCAGTGAGCGTGGGTAGTCTATGGGCATGTAATATTGGTCCTGGGTTCGAAACAAACATGGGTACTGTCTATTGACTTGTGGTCTATGGGGGGCTTGTGTAAAGTGGCGTTCTAGTGGGGTGGCAGTGTGTTGATGAGGACTTTCTATGGTGCGGTGTATGGGACTTTCTATGTGTGACTGTCCTTGGTGAACTGGTTCTATGGGAGGGGTCTGGTGTAATGGGACTGTTCGTATGGGGGCTGTGTAATGGGACGTTTCGGGATGGGCTGTGTATGTGGGACTTTCTAAACTCTGGGGCTGTATGGGGGGGGACTAAATTCTATGGGTGCTGTGTACTGAGAAAGTCTTGAAGGGGGTTTCGTATGGGGCTAAGTATTAGAGTGGGGACGGTCTAAAATAGGAATGGCTGTGTATGAGGACTTTCTAAAATGGAGAGCTTGGGTCAGGGGAAGCTTTTCTATGGGATCGTGGTTGATGGGGACTGTTCTATAGGGCTTTGGTGAGGATGTACTTTTCGTATGGGTGCTTTGTATGGGACTTGCGTAAAAGGTGTGTTGGGCTGGGTTTGGTGGTACATTGGTACGGGTAATGTGCTTTGTAACTGGAGAAGTCTTTCTATGGTGAGGGACCTGTTGTATAATACGAGTCTAAAATAAACTGATGGGCTGGTGATGGGAAACTTTCGTAGGTAGATAGAAAGCTGGTTGGTATGTGGTGGAAACCTTTCGTGATGGGGAGGCTGTGTAGTGGGAACTGGGGGTTCGGTCTTTGAGGAGACTGTGTCTTGGGGTTACTGTTCTCTGGTGCTGGTGCCTGGGACTTTTCTAATGGAGACTGATGTAGGTACGTTCTAGTAATAATATAACTGTGTGTGAGGAAACTGGGTCTAGGTGGTGGGGCGTGGTGTATATGTGACTTTCTATGGGGCCTGTTGTAAGGGTGAGAGCTTTTCATGGTGGGTCTGGTTATGTGGTGACTTTCTATGGGACTAGGAAGGGTGTATGATGATTCTAATGTGGCGGGTATATAATGGTACTTCTATGGGGGCGCTGATGTGGATTTGGAGCGGTTCTATATAAGGTGCTGTGTGGATGGGTGAGCGGTTCTATGGGTGCGTGGTTACTGGAGCTTTCTAGTGTTCTATGTGGGGCTGGTGGTGTATAGTAGGGGACTTTCGTATTGTGGGGGGCTGGGTGTATGGATAAAACTGAAATTCTATGGGGCTGTGTATGGAAGACTTGTCTATGGGGCTGTGTGTATGGGACTGTCATAGGGTTGATGGTGGGCGGGTGGGTATGGAAGGGAGTACTGTTCTATGGGCAATGTGTATGGAGGCTTGTCATGGATGGTGGCGGTTTGAATTTAAGACGTTTCGGGAGATTGGGGGGCCATAAAAAAGGTGTTTAGTTGTGTGAAACTGTTCTATGGGGCTTTGGTATTGGGACGTTCGTAAAATGGGGCTAATGTAGGGACGTTTCTAGTGTGGGCTGTTATGATGTGACTGGAGGTCCTATGGGTCTGTGTATGATAGCTAAAATGTGCTAACATCTAAGGGGCATGGGTGGGGTGGTGAAGGGACCTTGTGCCTATGGTAGGAACTGGTGTATGGGAGCTTTCCTATGGGGGCTAAATGGTATGGAGAGCTGGCTATGAAAGTGCGTAATTGTGGAAGGGGTGTGGGGGACTTTCTATGGAGGGGCTAAAAGGGGGGTGGTGTTGGGACTGGTTGGGGGCTATTGGGGCTGTGGTATGGACGGAAAATGTTGGGCATGGCTGATGATATGGAGTGACTTTCGTATGTGGGGGGGCGTAAATAGTTAGGGGAACACTTTGCTGAAGTCGTATAGGGGGAGGACATGGGTGTATGTGACTGGGTTGTGGGCTATTGGGGGGCTTATTAAAATGGGGGGGTAGTCAATTCTATAGGGGGGAGGCTGTGTAATGGGGAGCTTTCGGTATGGGGCGTGTATGGGACTTTCCCTATGGGGCTGTGTAGTTGGGACTGTCCCTATGCGCTGGGTGTAAGGGACTGGAATTAGCTAGTGGGAGCGGTGTAATGGAATTGGGAAGGTCTTTCTATGGTAAGCTGTGTGGGTATTGGGGCTGTGGTCTATGAGGACCTTTGTGAAATATTGGGACGCTAAGTCAATATTGGTCATGTGGGGTATTTGACGTTGGTGCGGGTCTGGGGCAGAAGTTGTGATGGGAACTTATCGGTATGGGGGCTGTAGTATGAAGGGCTTTTCTATGGGGTCGTGGATGTATGGGGGGGGGGGGGAAAGAAGGAAAACAGGGATTCCTATGGGAGGTGCGTGTGTTTGGACTTTCTATTTGCTGGTGTTATTGGACTTTCTAATGGGGCCGATGGTAAAAATGATGGACTTTCCCTATGGTCCGTGGGTAGATGGACTTGAAATCTATGGGGGCCGGTGTATGGGGATGGGGGGTGTGGCTAATGGTGGCGGTGTATGGACTAAGGGGGGGGGTATCTAAAAAGTGTGGGCTGTGGTAGGTGCCTTTCTCTGGGGCTGGTGGGGTAAAAACAAGAAGGGCAGAAAAAAGGAGGAGGAGAATTGGCCATTTCTATTTAGTTGAAGGGGGGCTGTGTATTGGACTGTTCGGTATGGTCTGGGTGGTATGTGGTGACTTTCTATTGGGGGCTGTGGTGGTCTTGGACTGTTCTAGTGGAATTGCTGTGTTATGTGGGATTATCTTGGAGCCTGTTAGTGATGAAAAGGACTATTCTAATGGGGGGCTGTGATATGGTTACTAATTCAATTCTAGGTGGGGGGGGCTGGTGGGTGTGGGGACTTTCTAAATGGGGGCTGAATTTTATGGGAGCTTTCAATGGAAGGCTGTGTATTGGAGACTTTTCTTAAATCAGGGCGGGCTGTTGTAGTAGGGGAAGACTAGGGTTGCTACAAGGTAGTGACCAAGGTGTATGGGACTGCTATGTGGGCTGTGTATGGGGGGACCTTTCTAGGTGGGGGAACGGGGGCTAGGAGGGTGTTACATGGGAAAAAGTCTTTGGGCTATGGGGGCGTGGGGTTGTATGGAGACTTTACAATAGTTGTGGCTGTGGTAGGGGAAACTGTTCTTGAGGTGCTGTAAATATGGTGAGCGGGTGTAACGGTAATGGTTGGGGGAACATGTTAATAGGACACTATTCGTAAGTGGGGCTGTTTGATTGGACTTCTATAGTGGGGGTGGAACCTGAGTTGGTGGTGAGGGTACGTGGGAATGGGGGGGTCTACAATGGACTTGTGGTGTGGAGACTGAATTCAGCTATGGTGACTGTGGGGGTGTATGGGACTTTCTATGGGACTGTCTATGGTGCTTTAGGTGGAGTGGGGGGAACGTGTCATATGGGTGGGCTATTGATATGAGTTGAGACATTGAGCATGAGTGTGGGGTGCTATGATATGGGACTAATGCTAATGGAAAGGCTGTGTTGGGAAAAGGATCAGACAGTTGTCATGGTGTAACCTATGTTATGGGGGCATGTGGTTATGGGGGTCTTTGGGGCTGATATAGGGCTAGTATGTAAATAATGGAACCGTTCGGGCGTGGATAAATTAGTGGGAACAGTGTGTATGGGGACTATTTCTATGGGGCTACAAACTGTGTATGGGTGGTGACATAAAATCTAGTGGGGGGGGGCTGGGTGGATGTGTGGAGAAGGGGGACTCAGAAAGGAAGAAAAGGAAGAAAGAAAAGATCAAGGGAGAATGGGAAGGGGCTCCTCATGGGAAGCTGAAAAAAGTGTTATGGTGTGGAACTGGGGATGTCATAATGGGTCTGTGTGTGAAGGGGGGGGGGGACCTGTTCCTATGGGGCCTGTAAGTAGTAGGAAACTTTGCTATGGGGGCTTGTGATATGGGGGGTACTTGAATCTATGGTGCTGTTAAGTCTGGTGGCCGTAATGGGGTGTCTATTTGCTGTGGTAGGGAACGTTCAATATGGGCTAAAGTGTATGGGGACTTCGTGATAGTGTGCTGTGTATGTGACCTAGTTTCGTCATGGGGTAAAAAACCTGTGTATAAAAGAAGAAAAGGGAGAGGGCGGGGTTTCTACAAGGTGGTTACGGGCTGGTGTATAATATGGAAGGGGGAGCTTAAATGGGGGGGCTAAAATGGGGTCTGGATTGGGGTAATGGGACGGTGTTGCTGATGGTGGGGCGAAAAGTTGTATGGGACGTGTTCTGGGATTGTAGGCATGGTGGGTAGATTAGGAGACTAATGTGAACTATGGGGGCAATGTGGTATGTGGGAGACGAGGGTGCGCTCTGGGACATGTGTGAGGGTGGGGGAACTGCGTGGGCTTGTCTGATAAAAGAATAAAGGACTAATTGTATGGGGAGCTGGGATAATATCTAATTGGGACGGTATGGGGACCTGTTCTAAATAAAGGAACTGGCTGGGGGCGGTGGTTAGAGGTGTGTCGGTAGGGTGGGGCTAAGTGTAAATGGGAAACTTTCTATGGGGGCTGTAAGATGGGACTTGAATCTAATGGGCTGTTCGTCAAAATGGGACTAATTCTATGGGGACCTGTGTAAATAGGAATGTTCTATGGGGGCTGTGGTATTGGACTTTCTATGGGGACGTGTAAATGTAAGCCGTGATCATATGAAGGACTTTTAAATAGGGAGTAAGATTTCCTCGGGGCTGGTTTAGAATAAGGGGGGTAACTTATCTAAATGGTGGAGACTGGTCGTATACTAGGGGGTACTGTGTCATGTGGACTAAATTACTACAATGAAGGGCTGGTGTATGGGACGTTATCTATGGGGCGTGTTAGGGATCTAATTCTTGATGGGGGAGCTTTGTATGGGGTGACTTATCTATGGGCTTGTAAGTATAGGGACTGTCGTATGGGGCTGTGATATGGGTACATTTCTATGGGGGCTGTTTATTGGGGGCACTCTGTTCTATGGGGCTTTGTGTCAATGGGACTTCTATGGGGCTAAGTGTAGGTGGGAGCTGATATCGTAGTGTGTGGGCTTTGTGAAAATTGGACTTTCGTGATGGGGCTGTATATATGACTTGGGGTAGAGTCTATTGGTGGCTGTGTATTGGGACTTAATTCTATGGGGTACTTGTTAAATGGGACTAGTCTAGTGGACAAATGTGTATGGGACGGGGGTAATAAAGTTCTATGGATAGTAGTGTGTGAGCCTAAATTCGTAATGGAAGGGCTATAAGTATGGGACTTATCTATGGGGTGTTTATGTAATGTGGACGTAGAAAATCTGGTGGTTCCAGTGGAAGTAGTGGGTTGTCGCATTTTGCATGATGGGGTCTAGGGTGGAAAATGGGGATAGGTGACACTAAAGGGGGGGGTTCTATGGGCGTGTGGGTACATGAGGACAATAAAAAAAAGTGTCGTCTGGTGTGCTGTTAGGTGGGAACTGTGGTCTATGGGGGGCTGGGTGGTGAAGGTGAATCACATGAGACTTTCTAGGGGCCTGTGGTATGGGACTTTCTATGGGCTGAGTGAGTGATGGTAAACTAAAATTGGCTAAGTGGACGAAAGTGTATGTAAAGTAACATTTCTCAGGTGGTCTGGATGGGGTGAGGGGGAACGTTCGGTGAAAATGGCGGCTAAGGATGTATGGGGACATTTCGTAAATGTGGGGCGTGTATGTGGTGAACCTGTGCTTGGTGATCTGTGTTGGGACTTTCTCTATGATGGGTTTGTGGGTATGGGGACATGGGGTCTATGGAAACCGGGTTTGGAAATTGGACTTTGCTCATGGGGGAGAGCAAAGTGTGGTAAATGGACTTGGTCTACATGGTGCTGTGTATGAAGGAACATATGAAAATTCTAGTGGGTGGGCGGGTGTGTATTGGGGGACCTTTCTGTGGGGTGCCTGGTGTATTGGACTTCTATGGGCTGTGTGGGACTTTCTCTGGGGACTGTGTATGACTTTCTATGGGTGGTGGGGCTGTGTATTGGCTTTTCTATGGGGCTGTGTAATTGGGAACTTTCTATGGGGCGGTTGTATGGGAACTTTCTATGGGGGGTCGTGTATCTGGGACTTTCTATGGGCTGTTGTATTGGACTTTCTATGGGTGCTGTGTATGTGGACTTTCTCTGGGGCTGTGTATTGGACTTTCTATGGGGGCCTTGGTTATGGGACTTTCTATGGGGCTTGTGTATATTGGACTTTTTTCTTTCATGACTGTGTATTGGACTTTTCTATGGGGCTGTGTATGGGACTCTTCTATCTATTAGGGGCTGTGTATGGGACCTTTCTATAGGGCTGTGTATGGGACTTTCTAATGGGGCGGTGTATTGGACTTTCTATGGGGCTGTGTATAGGACTTTTTCTCTGGGGGGGCTGTGTATGGGACTGGTCATATGGGGCTGTGGTGTATGGGACGTCATGGGGGCTTGTGTATGGGACTGTCATCTTGGGCTGTGTATGGGACTTAATCTAATGGGGCTGTGTATGGGACTTTTTTCTATGGGGCTGTGTGTGGGACTTTTTCTATGGGGCTGTTGTATGGGACTTTCTATGGGGCTTGTATGGGACTTTTCTATGGGGCTGTTATTGACTTTCTATGGGGCTGTGTATGGGACCTGTCTATGGGCTGTGTATGGGACTTTTCTATGGGTCTTGAGTATGGGACTTTCTATGGGGCTGTGTGTGGGACTTTCTCCTATTGGGCTGTGGGTATGGACTTTCTATGGGGCTGTGTATGGGACTTTATGGGGCTGTGTATGGGACTTGTCTATGGTGTGCGTGTGGTTTGGGGTGAAACTTTCTATGGGGCTGTGTATTGGGGAACTTTTCCTATGGGTCTGTGTAGGGGACTTTCTATGGGCTGTGTATGGGACTTTCTATGGGGCTGTGTAATGGACTTTCTAGGCTTGTGTATGGGACTTTCTATGGGTCTGTGTATTGGACTTTCTATGGGCTTTTTATGACTTTCTATGGGCTGTGTATGGGACTTTTTCTATGGGGCTGTGTATGGGACTTTCTATGGGGTGTTTATGGACTTTTTCTATGTGGCTGTGTATGGGATTTCTATGGCTGTGTAATTGGGGGGGGGGGGGGGGGGGGGTACGTTCTATGGGCTGTTATGGACCTTCTATGGGGCTTTGGTAGGGGACTTTCTAATGGGCTGTGTAATGGGACTTCTATGGGCCTGTGGTATGGGACTTTTCGATGGGGCTGTTGTATGGGGAACTTTCTATCTATGGGGCTGTGTATGAACTTTCTATGGGGGCTGTGTGTGGGACTTTCTATGGGGCTGTGTGTGGGACTTTTCTATGGGGCTGTGGATGGGACTTTCTATGGGACTGTCTGGGGATGACAGTCAACCCTTAGGCTTATATACTCTAGTTAATCAAGTATATACCGGTGTAAACTAATTTATTTCCGTACATGTTTGGATCGTTCTGTTTCACACCTGAATCTGGTTCCTGCCAGTACCCCTGGTGGGTATTGAGACTGAAGGAGAGAATGGAGGAGTGAACAGCGATTGGGGATCATCTACCTGGACCTCCCTCTGAAATATCCTTTTGGAATCTCTTGTCCCAGGCCAGAGTTTCGCCAGCCCTAACCGTGCACAGGAATCGGAGAAAAGTATGCATGATAGATCACCGGATGTTGCACGCGAACACACACACTGTGCAGCAAACGTATCACACCATTAGACAGCCGCTCCACCTTCCCCATGCATCCTCCCATACACACTCACCCACCTGGTACAACCCACGTCTATAGCAAAACTCACTTCTTCAAGTCCTCTCTCATTAGGTCCCACCTGCCCAACCCAGTAGGGTAGATGGGCCAAACAGCGGGGCCTCCTTCCCAGAATGTCCAAGCTGGGTACATGATATCCTGGTAGTCTGAAGTCTCCCCGAGAAATGAAAGGAAAGAAATAGTTAGTTGTCCGTGAAGGAGACACAGAGAGCAGTGATAGCAACAGGTCAGACTGTGGAGATGAACAAGCCCTTGATCGTCCCAAATGCCCAGGCCCACAAGGTCACTATCAGCCTAGAAGGTTCAAATCAATGGACAGTCCAGTGCTCAATGCAAAGAAACTTCGATACATGTCTACATCGATACATATGAGTGACCATCTGTCCATTCCCCATCTACCTAAATATCTCAGGTCTATTCCCTCCCATACGTTCCTTATGTCTGTCATTCCCCCCCCCATCTCCTAAATATCCTCAGGTCTATTCCCTCCCCCGTTACGTCCTTATGTCTGGTCCCATTCCCCCATCTACCTAAAAATATCTCAGGTCCTATTCCCTTTCCTCCCCCAGTAACGTCCTATTCTGTCCATTTCCCCATCCTACCTAAATATTCTCTCAGGTCTTATTCCTCCCCGTACGTCCTTTTGATTTCTGTCCCATTCTCCTCTACCTAATATCTCAGTCTATTTCCCTCCCAGTAATTTCCTTATGTCCTGTCCATTCCCCCCATCTTAACCTAAAATCTCTCAGGTCTAGTTCCTCCCCAGACTTCCTTATGTCTGTCCAGTCTCCATCTCTACCTCAATATCTCATGTCTATTTCCCCCCGCCAGTATGTCCTTAATGTCTGTCATGGTTCGCCCCATCACCTAATTCTCAGGTCCCATTCCCTCCCCATTTACGTCCTTATGTCTGTCATGTCCCCATCTACCTAAATATCGGTCAGAGTCTATTCCTTCCTCCCCAGTCACGTACTTATGTCTTCCATATCCCATCTTACCGGGACCTAAATATCTCAGGGTCTATTCCTCCCCATAACGATCCTTATGTCCTGTCGATGCCGCTCATCTACGGCTGAAATAGTCGTCAGGTGTATTTCCCTCCCGGACAGTACGGGGAAGGAAGGAGGGGGGGTAGGGGAGGGGAAAAGAGGGGGGGTGGAAAAGAGTGGGGGATTTGGGAAGAAGGGGGGAAAATGGGAAGAGATGGGTTGGGGGGCGGGAGAGAAGAAATTAAGTAAGGGGTTGTGAAAGGGGAGGGATCAGACGAGGAGTAAATGAATTAGGAAAGGGAGGCGGAGATGGGGATAATGTAGGGGAAGCAAAAGATTAAGAAGAGTGAGGAGAGGAGCAAAAAAGAGAAGCAGATTGTGAGAAGAAATCTGGGAAGAATGATCTGAGGATTGAAAAAAGAGAAAAGAATGGAGGGGAGTAGGGGGGGATAGTAGAAAGGAGCGAAGAGAAGAAAAGTTTAGGTTACCTGACATTGATTGGTGTAGTGTACTCAATTATGGGGGACTTTAATTACCCTGACGTTGATTGATTGTAAGTGTAGCTCATTAGTTGGGGACTTTTAATTACCCTGCATTGATTGGGTGTATATTGGTACTCATTATGGTTGACTTAAATTAAGCGGCCCGACATTGGATTGGGAAATGTCGTGTACTCCATTCTTGGGAATACTTAATAATAAACAACCTGAACGTTGTGGTTGTGTACAGAGGTGTGACTCATTCTGGGATGGGAGACTTGTCCAATTACCCTGAACATGATTGGTGAGTGTACTCATTATGGGGGACTTAAAGTACACACTGAGCATATGAGTGGGTGGGTGATAAGTGGTAACTCGAGGTGATGTGGTCAGTGAGGTACGTAGTGTAAATTACCGGGGGGGCTGTACATTAGATATGCTGAATAGTGTGAGACAATCAGATAGAAATGGAGGGCAAAGGGCCTTTATTACCCACTGGACATTGACAGTTAGTGTAATTGCATGCGTCCATTAATGATGGTGATGCATATATATTACAACACGACACCATGAATGTAGAGATAATAGGTGTAGTGTACCCATTTTATGGGGAATTGTTTCGTCTTATCTTTACAGAAAGGACGATGAGCGGACAAGCTCAGGCTTCGCTCGCGCTCTACACCTTCGGTGTCGGCGGGGGGGGGGGGGGGAAAGTGAGGACGGGGCAGGGAACCCAATGTTCTCTTGCTCCCTCCTTCTGGGGGCGGGCCGGCGGAGACCCAGGGGGTCTGTATGTCCTGTCCATTCCCCATCTACCTAAATTCTAAGGTCTATTCATCCGACCTAGGCGCCTCACCCATTAACCCTAAATGGTGATTCTCCCGTAGTCCATTTGTCTGCCATCCCCATCTACCTAAATATCTCAAAGTCTAGTTCCCAAATCCCCATACACGAATCCTTATGCTGTAGCCATCTCCATCTACTAATATCTCGAGGTTTGTCCCTCCCCCAGTACGTCCTGTATGTTGTCCTTCTCCATTCTAACCTAAATCTCAGGTCTATTCCCCCCCCCAGTACTCATTTATTCTGTCCATTCCCCATCTACCTAAATATCTCTCAGTCTATTCTCTACCCAGTAAGTCCTATATGTCTGTCCATTCCCCATCTACCACTTAAATTATCTCAGGTCTATTCCTCCCCAGTACGTCCTTAATGTCGTGTCCTCCCCATCTACCTAAATATCTCAGGTCCTATTTCCCTCCCAGTACGTCCTTATGTCCTGTCCATTCCCCAATCTACCTAAATATTCTCAGGTCTATTTCCTCCCCAGTACGGTCCTTAATGTCTGTCAATTCCCCAGCTACATAACATATCGCAGGTCTATTCCCTCCTCCCCAGTACGTCCTTATGTCTGCCTTCCCCCATCACTAAATATCTCCAGTCGTTTCCACCCCAGTACGTCCTTATGTCTGTCCATTCCTCCCAATACCTAAATATCTCAGGTTCTATTACCCTCCCAGTACGTCCTTAGGTCTGTCCATTCCCACAAAATCACCTAAATATCTAGGTCTATTCCCCTTCCTCCCAGTACGTTCCTTATGTCTGTCCATTCCCCATCTACTAAATTACTCAGAGGTCTATTCCCTCCCAGTACGTCCTTATGTTTCTGTCCATTCCCATCTACCTAATATCTCAGGTCTAT
>JAACNH010000450.1:0-39897 GCA_019447015.1 Hymenochirus boettgeri | reverse complement strand
TGACTTCTAATATCCTTATAATTTACAGTAGGGGACACATTATCCCTTATAATACATGAGTGGTACCCAGAGTTCCCTGTATAACTCAGTCTGTGTCCTTGTACCTTTATTTACACACACAACTCCTCAGTGACTTCTAATGCCTTAATAATTTACAGATGGGATTACATTATCCCTTATACTACATTAGTGTAAACCAGAGTTCCCTGTATAACTCAGTCTGTGTCCTTGTACCTTTATATGGACACAGAACTCCTCACTGACTTCTAATATCCTTATAATTTACAGTAGGGATACATTATCCCTTATAATACATGAGTGGTACCCAGAGTTCCCTGTATAACTCAGTCTGTGTCCTTGTACCTTTATATGGACACAGAACTCCTCAGTGACTTCTAATATCCTTATAATGTAGGGATACATATCCTTATAAAATCATGAGTGGTACCCAGATTTTCCCTGTAATAACTCATCTGTGTCTATATAAAGGTACAAGGACACAGACCTCCTCAGTGACTTCTAATATCCTTATAATTTACAGTAGGGGATACATTATCCCTTATAATACATGAGTGGTACCCAGAGTTCCCTGTATAACTCTGTCTGTGTCCTTGTACCTTTATATAGACACAGAACTCCTCAGTGACTTCTAATATCCTTATAATTTACAGTAGGGGATACATTATCCCTTATAATACATGAGTGGTACCCAGAGTTCCCTGTATAACTCGGTCTGTGTCCTTGTACCTTTATATAGACACAGAACTCTTAAGTGACTTCTAATATCCTTATTATTTACAGTAAGGTATACATTATCCCTTATAATACATGAGTGGTACCCAGAGTTCCCTGTATAATTCAGTCTGTGTCCTTGTACCTTTATATGGACACAGAACTCCTCATTGACTTCTAATATCCTTATAATTTATAGAAGGGTATGCATTATCCCTTATAATACATGAGTGGTACCCAGAGTTTCTTGTATAACATGATATAGGGTATAAAGGTTGGACTAGATGGACATATGTCTTTATACAACCTCCAATACTACGTTACTATGTAACTGTTATACAGACATTATGGGTAGGGTATAAAGGTTGGACTAGATGGACGTATGTCTTTATACAACCTCCAATGCTATGTTACTATGTAACTGTTATACAGACATTATGGGTAGGGTATAAAGGTTGGACTAGATGGACCTATGTCTTTATACAACCTCCAATACTTTGTTACTATGTAATAGAAAGTTGGGCATTGAAAGTTTGGGATACTCCATAGGTATTTTCAATTCAGTTCTAGTGAGGAAGATTCCTGGTGAGAGACGTTACAATATTTACCACCAAGGAACCCTCATTAACATGGATGTAATACTTTACAATGTATCCAGTTTCTGAGATATTACGATATTTCCAAACTTTTTACCCTTTAATGGAGATAAACCTTATTAACCCTACGGGGATATGGGGACCCAGATATGTTGGGAAGGAAATGAACGAATTATTATGGTTATTCAATAAAAGTTCTTATCGTTTATAATGGTGCTAATTTTGCCCCAACCAATCAGATCTTATTTAACATTTGAAAGCTAACACCTGATTGGTTGGGGCAAAATTAGCCCGATTTTTAACGATAAGAAGGTTTATTGAATAGCCCTGACTGTGTGTTACCCCAGACATGTAGCAGATGAAATGAACGAGGAGCAGCACAGAGCTATGGGAGGTTTATCCAGTTTATCACATGTGGACGAGTTTCCTTCCTGGCCTATTGAGCGGAAGACGAGGGGGGAAATATATCAGTTTACAGGGTTACATGTCAGTCAACCGAACATCAGTGAGGAAAGCGGTAAGAGAGAGAATCCATAGACTGTACAGGACCAATAGGAGATCGGGATTGGGTGGGATTCCATTCACTGTTAGATGGTTTAGCCAATTAAAATTTGCTCAGATAAAACTGAGCAATCTGTCCAATAACAATTCTATGGAATGGCAGCCACACACGGGTCGATTGTACCAATCGCATTGGTAGGTTCCATTCTCATACGATACAATAACATTAACGAATAGCCAATCACACGACTGGGAAAACTACGCCTCCCAGAATGCACTGCTGTCGCGGAGCTGCTATTGCTAGTCATCGCTCTAAGGCTGCTTTCAGACAAATGGCACGTTGGCGTTCGCTGGAAGTTTACTGATCGGTTCTCCGGCAGTCGGCGTAAGCGAAACGCTACATGAAGCTCTGGATTCCCGCCGCCTGAAAGTGTCCTTAGTAAAAGAATGGGAGGTATGTGGAGATATCGCCCCACGGCGGTAATTATATAGAGATGGGGTAATATATTACCCATAATGCCCAGCTGAGGATCATTACATTGACTAACACTGTAGATTGATTATCTTCTTATTTCCAGGCCTGTACTTCTCTCCTACGATGATTTGGTTACGGTTATCGCTCTTGGCCCTTTGCGTGAGGATCGCAGTTCTCTGCCCCGCCCCCTGCGGCTGTACACTGACCGAGCACAAGGGCTTAATAGTCAACTGCAGTTTCAAGCACTTGACCCAGGTGCCCGACCTCCCCTTTAACACCATCAGGCTTTATCTGCACAACAACAGCTTGAGGTCGCTCAGCACTGGGTCTCTGGACCACCTAATGCACCTGGAGGAAATCGACATGTCCCATAATCCTTGGTTCTGCGACTGTAACATTCGGTACCTGAGGAACTGGTTGGGATCCCAGGACCGCGTGCGGAACACCCACAACGTGAGATGCGCTGCGCCTGAGTCCGTGTCCCAGATTCCTCTGTTCAACCTCTCTGGGAATGAAATGGGCAGCGGGTGCAGAACGTGGTGGCCAATCAAGTGCAGCGAGTTTGCCGTGCGGGACCTGTTCCTGATCTGCCCGTCCATCCTGATCCTTGTCATCTTGTCGTGTTTCCTGAAGGTCACCAAAAGACTCGCCTGTAGGGTTGCCATTAACTCTTCGCCTTCCTTCCACCAATCAACAAGCAGAAAGTAACCAGGACTGGGGGGGTCACGAGAGACTTCAGTTTAGGGTCCCACCCCCCATTAATGGGCATGTCCACCCCCCCAACTAAAGTTTGCCCCACTATGTAGTTTTAAATGACCCCTACCTTTCTATGGAGTTACTCGTGTCCGCCACTCATAAAGGGTTCTGTAATAGATCTGTGTATAAATTAATAAAGGGGAAGTATAGTAATAAAGGATTCTGTAATAGATCTGTGTATAAATAAAGGGGAAGTATAGTAATAAAGGGTTCTGTAATAGATCTGTGTATATATAAATAAAGGGGAAGTATAGTAATAAAGGGTTCTGTAATAGATCTGTGTATAAATTAATAAAGGGGAAGTATAGTAATAAAGGGTTCTGTAGTAGATCTGTGTATAAATAAATAAAGGGGAAGTATAGTAATAAAGGATTCTGTAATAGATCTGTGTATAAATTAATAAAGGGGAAGTATAGTTTAGCAAGAGTTTTCTTAATAGATCTGTGTATAAATATAATAAGGGGTAAGTATATAAATAAAGGGTATTCGTGTAGTAATCCGTTATATAATTAATAAAGGGAGTATACGTAATAAGGGTTCTGTAATAGACTTGTATAAAATAAATAGGGGAAGTATAGTAATAAAGGGTTCTGTAATAGATCTGTGTATAAATAAATAAAGGGGAAGTATAGTAATAAAGGGTTTAAAAAGGGCCATAGTGCCACTACACTTTACACTACACTTAACACTATATGTTACACTACACGTTACATTTTACTTTACACTACACTCTACACTATACTTTACACAACACTTTACACTATATGTTACACTATAACCTACACGTTACATCATACTTTACACCTGCACGTTACACTATACAATACACTATGTTACAAATATTTTACACTTTACACTAACAGGAGATTCAATAAAAGTTCTTATCTTTAAAAATCGTATTAATTTTGCCCCAACAAATCAGATCATATTTAACATTTGAAAGCTAACATCGGATTGGTTGGGCAAAATTAGCACCAATTTTAACAATAAGAACTTTTATTGAATAACCCTGTATATGTTACACTGTACTTTACACTACACGTTACACTATACTTTACACTACACGTTACACTACTTTACAACTAACACGTTACACTAACTTTCACTAACGTTACAATATACTTTACACTACACGTTACACTTAACTTACTTTACACTTACATATACTTACCTACACGTTACACTATCTTACACTACACGTTACACTATACTTTACACACTTACACGTATTACACTACATAACTTACACTAACTACACACACTTACACTATACTTTACACTATACTTTACACTACACGTTACAACTATACTTTACACTACACGTTACACTATACTTTACACTACACGTTACACTTCTTTACACTACGTTCAAACTATACTTTACACTACACGTTACAAATACTTACACTAACACGTTACACTACCTTTACACTACCGTTACCTATACTTTACACTACACGTTACACTATACTTTACACTACACTACACATATCTTTACACGTACACACTTTACACTCTACTTACCACACACGTTACACTATACTTTACACACACGTTACACTATACTACACACACGTTACAACTATACTTTACCTAACTACACGTTACACTATACTTACACCTACACGTTACACTATACTTTACACTAACACAACTATACGTTTACATAAACACATACTTTACACTACACAAAACTAAATATATAACTACACGTTACACTATACTTTCACACTACTACTTACAACTATACTTTACACTAACGTTACCAACTATACTTTACACTACACGTTTACACTATACTTTACACTACAAACGTTACACCATAACTTTAACACTACACTTTACACTATACTTTACACTACAAAACAAAAACACGTTACACTATACTTTACACTACATGTTACAATATACTTCACACTACAAACAACTACACTATACTTTATACTACTCACACGTTAACCCTATACTTACCGATACGTTCACTATACGTACACTACAACAACACTACAACGTACACTATACTTTAACATACACGTTACAAGACTTTACACTCACTTACAATATCTTTACACTACACGTTACCTATACTTTACACTATAAGTTACAAGCGTTAAACAGACTTTATGGGTAACATAGTTTGGAGATTGTATAAAGACAACTTCCAACTAGTTCATCCTTTTACCCTACCCATAATGTCTGTATACAGTTACATAGTAACATAGTATTGGAGGTTGTAATAAGACGCTAGTCCAACCTTTATACCCTACCCATAATGTCTGTAATACGGTTACACAGTAACATAGTATTGGGTTGTATAAAAACATACGTCCATCTAGTCCAACCTCTATACCCTACCCATAATGTCTGTATAACAGTTACATAGTAACATAGTATTGGAGGTTGTATAAACACATACGTCCTCCAGTCCAACCTTTATACCCTACCCATAATGTCTGTATAAGATTACATAGTAACATAGTATTGGAGGTTGTAAAAGACAACGTCCGTCTAGTCCAACCTTTATACCTACCCATAATGTCTGTATAACAGTTACATAGTAACATAGTATTGGAGGTGTATAAAGACATACGTCCATCTAGTCCAACCTTTATACCCATACCCATAATGTCTGTATAACAGTTACATAGTAACATAGTTTGGAGGTTATAAAGACATACGTCCTCTAGTCCAACCTTTATAACCCTACACATAATGTCTGTATACAGTTACATAGTAACATAGTATTGGAGGTTGTATATAGACATACGTCCATCTAGTCAAACCTTTATACCCTACCCATAATGTCTGTATAACATTACATAGTAACACAGTATTGGAGGTTATATAAAGACATACGTCCATCTAGTTCCACCTTTATACCCTACCCATATGTCTGTATAACAGTTACATAGTAACACAGTATGGGAGGTTTAAAGACATACGTCCATCTAGTCCACCTTTATACCTACCCATAATGTCTGTATACAGTTACATAGTAACACAGTATTGGAGGTTATATAAGACATACGTCCATCTAGTCCAACCTTTATACCCTACCCATAATGTCTGTATAACAGTTAAATAGTAACATTAGTAATGGAGGTTGAAAAAACATACGTCCATCTAGTCCAACCTTACCCTACCCATAATGTCTGTTCCAGTTACATAGTAACATAGTATTGGAAGTTGTATAAAGACATACGTCCATCTAGTCCAACCTTTATACCCTACCCATAATGTCTGTATAACAGTTACATAGTAACATAGTATTGGAGGTTGTATAAACACATACATCCATCTAGTCCAACCTTTATACAATCGCCATAATGTCAGTCTAACAGTTACATAGTAACATAGTATTAGAGGTTGTATAAAGACATATGTACATCTAGTCCAACCTTTAAATCCTACCCATAATGTCTGTCTAACAGTTACATAGTAACATAGTATTGGAGTTTGTATAAAGACATACATCCATCTAGTCCCACCTTTATACCGTACCCATAATGTCTGTATAACAGTTACATAGTAACATAGTATTGGAGGTTGTATAAAGACATACATCCATCTAGTCCAACCTTTATACCCTATCCATAATGTCTGTCTAACATTACATAGTAACATAGTATTGGAGGTTGAATAAAGACGTATGCGTATAGTGTAACCCACAATGTAAAGTATGTTAGAATATAGTATAACGTATAGGGTAAGGTTGGAATGATGGACGTATGTCTTTATTCACCCTACCCATAATGTCTGTCTAACGTTACACTATAAAGGTTGGACTAGAGGACGTATGTCTTTATACAACCTCCAATACTATGGTACTATGTAACTGTTATACAGACATTATGGGTAGGGTATAAAGGTTGGACTAGATAGACGTATGTCTTTATACAACCTCCAATACATGTTACTATGTAACTGTTATACAGACATTATGGGTAGGGTATAAAGGTTGGACTAGATGGACATATGTCTATGTCTTTATACAACCTCCAATACTATGTTACTATGTAACTGTTATACAGACATTATGGGTAGGTATAAAGGTCGACCAGATGGACGTATGTCTTTATCACAACCTCCAATACTATGTTACTATGTAACTATTATACAGACTTATGGGTAGGGTATAAATGTTGGACTAGACGACGTATGTCTTTATACAACCTCCCATACTATGTTACTATGTAACTTGTTATACAGACTTATGGTAGGGTATAAAGGTCGGACCAGATGACGTATGCGTTAACAACCACCCCAACTATGTTACTATGTAACTGTTATACAGACATTATGTGTAGGGTTAAAGGTTGACTAGACGGACGTATTCTTTATACAACCTCCAATACTATGTTACTATGTAACTGTTTACAGACATTATGGGTAGGGTATAAAGGTGGACTAGATGGATGTATGTCTTTATACAACCTCCAATACTATGTTACTATGTATCTGTTATACAGACATTATGGGTAGGGTATAAGGTTGGACTAGATGGCGTATGTCTTTATACACCTCCAATACTATTTTACTATGTAACTGTAGACAGACATTATGGTAGGGTATAAAGGTTGGACTAGATGATCTATGTCTTTATACAACCTCCAATACTATGTTACTTGTAACTGTTATATAACAACGAGATAACTATGTGTAGGGTTACAACAAGGTTGGCTAGATGACGTATGTCTTTATACAACCTCCAATACTATGTTACATGTAACTGTTTACAGACATTATGGGTAGGGTAAAAGCTTGGACTAGACGGGTACGTCTTTATACACCCTCCAATACTGTGTCACTACTGTAACTGTTATACGACTTATGGGTAGGGTTTAAGGTCGGACTAGATGGATGTTGTCTTTATACAACCTCCATACTATGTTACTGTAAACTGTTATACAGACATTATGGGTAGGGTATAAAGGTTGGACTAGATGGACGTTGTCTTTATACAACCTCCAATCTATTTACTATGTAACTGTTATACAGACATTATGGGTAGGGTATAAGGTTGGACTGATGAACGTACGTCTTTATACAACCTCCAATACTATGTTACTATGTAACTGTTAGTAGACATTATGGGTAGGGTATAAAGGTTGGACTAGATGGATGTATGTCTTTATACAACCTCAATACTATGTTACTATGTAACTGTTATACAGACATATGGTAGGGTATAAAGGTGATAGAGCTAGATGGACGTAAGTCTTTATACAACCTCCAATACTATGTTACTATGTAACTGTATACAGACATATGGTAGGGTATAAAGGTTGGACTAGATGGTTTATGTCTTTATACACACCTCCAATACTATGTTTACTATGTAACTGTTATACAGACATTATGGGTAGGGTATAAAGGTTGGACTAGATGACGTAAGTCTTTAACAACCTCCAATTATTTACTATGTAACTGTTATACAGACATTATGGGTAGGGTATAAAGGTTGGACTAGATGGACGTATGTCTTTATACAACCTCCAATACTATTTACTATGTACATGTTGATAGACATTATGGGTAGGGTATAAAGGTTGGACTAGATGGATGTATGTCTTTATACAACCTCCAATACTATGTTACTATGTAACTGTTATACAGACTTATGGGTAGGGTATAAAGGTTGGACTAGATGGACGTATGTCTTTATCAACCTCCAAACTATGTTACTATGTAACTGTTATACAGACTTATGGGTAGGGTTATAGGTTGGACTAGATGGACGTATGTCTTTATACACCCTCCAATACTATGTTACTATGTAACTGTTATACAGACATTATGGGTAGGGTTATAAGGTTGGACTAGATGGACGTATGTCTTTATACAACCTCCAATACTATGTTACTAGGTAACTGTTATACAGACATTATGGGTAGGGTATAAAGGTGGACTAGATGGACGTATGTCTTTTACAACCTCCAATACTATGTTACATGTAACTGTTATACAGACATTATGGGTAGGGTATAAAGGTTGGACTAGATGGACGTATGTCTTTATACAACCTCCAATACTATGTTACTATGTGACTGTTATACAGACATTATGGATAGGGTATAAAGGTTGGACTAGATGGACGTATGTCTTTATACAACCTCCAATACTATGTTACTATGTAACTGTTATACAGACATTATGGATAGGGTATAAAGGTTGGACTAGATGGACATATGGGATATTTTGGTATAAGGTTTGTGCTGTGGGTTTGGGTATTTGCCATTTTCATGCAGTTGTTTAGAGTTGAACTTTCTTTGTATTCATTTGGAATATCTTAGAACGTGCAAGCTAAGGACAAGCTAAGCTGATACTACAGGGTCCCTTATCTCCTGCCAACACCGGTCTGGACTATACGTCCCTGAGCACAGACAGAAGCTCTTAGTCTTATCAGGGTCCAGGCAAACAGGTCACATCAACAATCCCATTGACAAGTGACCGCCCAGACTTTCATTTTACCCTCAATAACTCGCCACTTCGTCTTCCTGTAGATTAGATGGAAGGAAATTTATTTTTGGAGGCTGCAGGGAAACGGAGAAAATATGCAGGAAAAAGCTCCATGTTCTGGGAGGAGATGTGTCAGGACTAAAGGTTATAACATACGATAGTATGCAGTATATTAACAGTAACGATAGTGAGTACAGTAAATATTATAACGTAACGATAGTGATGTACAGTAATAATTACATACGAAGTGAGTACAGTGATAATTATAACGTACGATAGTGATGTACAGTAATAATTCTACAGTAACGATAGTGATGTATAATATTCTAACAGTAACGATAGTGATGTACAGTAATAATTCTAACATAGTGTAATGTACAGTATAATTCTAACAGTAACGATATGATTTACAGTGATAATTATAACAGTAACGATAGTGATGTACAGTAATAATTCTAACAGTACCGATATGTGATGTACAGTAATAATTCTAACAGTAACGATAGTGATGTACAGTAATAATTCTAACCGTAACGATGTGATGTCAGTATAATATATAACAGTAACTATAGTGATGTACAGTATATAATTCTAACAGTAACGATAGTGATGTCCAAATAATTATAACAGTACGATAGTGATGTACAGTAATAATTAATAACAGTAACGTAGTGATGTACAGTATAATTATAACAGTAACGATAGTGATTTACAGTAATAATTTAACAGTAACGATGTGATGTACAGTTATTACACAGTAACGATAGTGATATACATAATAATTATAACATTAACATAGTGATGTACAATAATAATTATAACAGTAACGATATTGATGTACATTAATTAACAGTACGATAGTGATGTACAGTATAATTCTAACAGTAACGATAGTGATGTACAGTATATTTTAACAGTAACAATAGTGATATACATTAATAATTATAACGTAACATAGTGATGTACAATAATAATTATAACAGTAACGATAGTGATGTACATAAATTCTAACAGTAACGATAGTGATATACAGTAATAATTATAACAGTACCATAGTGATGTACAGTAATATTATAACAGTAACGATAGTGATATACAGTAATAATTAACAGTAACGATAGTGATGACAATAATATATAACAGTAATGATAGTGATGTACAGTAATAATTCTAACAGTAACGATAGTGATATACAGTAATAATTATAACAGTAACGATAGTGATGTACAGTAATAATTATAACAGTAACGATAGTGATGTACAGTAATAATTCTAACAGTAACGATAGTGATGTACATAAAATTTAACAGTAACGATAGTGATGAAACATAATAATTATAACAGTAACGATAGTGATGTACAGTGATTATAGAGTAACGATAGTGATATACAGTAATAATTATAACAGTAACGATAGTGATGTACAATAATAATTATAACAGTAACGATAGTGATGTACAGTAAATATTATAACAGTAAGATACAGTATAGTGATTATACAGTAAAAATTATAACAGTAACGATATTGATGTACAGTAATAATTATAACAGTAACGTATATGATGTACAGTAAATAAGTATAACATTAACGAATGATGTACAGTAATAATTCTAACAGTAACGATAGTGATTTACAGTATAATTTAACAGTAACGATAGTGATGTACAGTGATAATTATAACAGTAACATAGTGATGTACAGTAATAATTATAACGTAACGATAGTGATTACAGTAATAATTTAACAGTAACGATAGTATGTACAGTAATAATTAAATAACGATAGTGATGTGCAGTGATAATTATAACAGTAACAATAGTGATGTACATTAATATTCTAACAGTAGCGATGTGATGTACAGTAATAATTATAACATAACGAGAGTGATTACAGTAATAATTATAACAGTAACAATAGTGATGTACAGTAATAATTATAACATAACGATAGTGTGACAGTATAATCTAACAGTACGATAGTGAGTACAGTGATAATTATAACAGTAACGATAGTGATATACAGTAATAATTATAACAGTAACGATAGTGATGTACAATAATAATTATAACAGTAACGATAGTGATGTACAGTAATAATTCTAACAGTAACGATAGTGATATACAGTAATAATTATAACAGTAACGATAGTGATGTACAGTAATAATTATAACAGTAACGATAGTGATATACAGTAATAATTATAACAGTAACGATAGTGATGTACAATAATAATTATAACATATGATAGTTGATGTACAGTCATATTCTAACAGTAACGATAGGGATATACAGTAATACTTTAACAGTAACGATAGTGAGTACAGTAATAATTATAACAGTAACGAAGTGATGTACGTAATAATTATAACAGTACGATAGTGATGTACAGTAAATTCTAACAGTAACGATAGTGATGTAACGTATAATTATACAGTAACGATAGTGATTGACAATAATAATTATAACAGTAACGATAGTGAGTACAGTATAATTTAACAGTAAACGATAGTGATATACAGTAAATAATAACAGTAACGATAGTGATGTACAATAATAATTATAACAGTAACGATATGATGTACAGTAATAATTATAACAGTAACGATAGTGATATACATAATAATTATAACAGTAACGATAGTGATGTACTAGTAATATTAAACAGTAACGATGTGATGACGTAATAATATACAAACGAATGATGTACAGTAATAATTATAACAGTAACGATAGTGATGTACAGTAATAATTCTAACAGTAACGATAGTGATGTACAGTAATATTCTAACAGTAACTATAGTGATGTACAGTATAATTCTAACAGTAACGATAGTGTAGTTCCAGTAATATTATAAAACAGTACGATAGTGATGTACAGTAATAATTAATACAGTAACGATAGTGATGTAGACAGTAATAATTATAACACGTAACGATAGTGATGTACAATATAATATAACAGTAACGATAGTGATGTACAGTAATAATTATAACAGTAACGATAGTGAGTACATATATAATTATAACGTAACGATAGTGATGTACAGTGAATAATTAATACAGTAACGATAGTGATGTACATAATAATACAGTAACGTAGTGATGTACATAATAATTATAACAGTAACGATAGTGATGTACATAATAATTTAACAGTAACGAAGTGAGTACATAATAATTATAACAGTAACGATCGTGATGTACAGTAATAATATAACAGTACGATAGTGATGTACAGTAATAATTATAACAGTAACGATAGTGATGTACAGTAATAATTATAACAGTAACGATAGTGATGTACAGTAATAATTATAACAGTAACGATAGTGATGTACAATAATAATTATAACAGTAACGATAGTGATGTACAGTGATAATTCTAAACAGTACGATAGTGATGTACAGTATAATTTAACGTAACGATAGTGATGTACAGTAATATCTAACAGTAACAAGTGATGTACAGTAAAATTCTAACAGTAACGTAGTGAGGACATGATAATTATAACAGTAACGATAGTGATGTACAGTAATAATTATAACAGTAACGATAGTGAATGTACAGTAATATTCAACAGTAACGATAGTGATGTACAGTAATATTCTAACGAACATAGTGATGTACTAATGATAAAAGAACGATAGTGATGTACAGTAATAATTATAACAGTAACGAGTGATGTACAGTATAATAAACAGTAACGATAGTGATGTACATAAAATTAACTATAGTATAGTTGTATTCAATTAGATCAACTGGACTTGAAAGTTAGTTCTTGAAGACGTTTCGCTAGTCACCGACTGGCTTTCTCAATCAGAATGACTTGTCCAAGAATCTGTGGCAATTATGTACCCTGAGAAATCCACTTAGCATATCACACCAGGTTGTTAAGGGTGTGATTAGATGGGCTAAGAGGTGAGAAATTAAGAAGAATTTTCAAAAAACATCGTATCCCTGTCTGCTTTAAAAACGAACAACACACTGAGGCAGCAATTGGTACATCCAAAATACCCAATACCAAAACACAGAAAAGCGACATCATATATGCGGTGCAGTGGCAGTGAGAATGCTCTGATTTGTATGTGGGGAGACCAAACAGCAACTGCATCAACGTATGGCCCAGCACAGAAGACCAATTCCTCGGGTCAGGACTCAGCCGTGTACTGCATCTTAAGGATAAAGGACATACCTTTGAAGATTGTAATGTTAACATACTGGCGAAGGAACGTGACTGGTCAAGAGAGGTGTTAAGAGGCCATTTATGTGAAAATAAAGAAACCAACCCTAAATAGAGGTGGGGGGGTTCGACACCAACTGTCTGCCATGTACAATGCTGTTTTAACACCTTACTCTGGGCGTTCCTATAACACCTCTTACCACATCTAATCACACCCTTAACACCTGGCTGTGATTGCTAATTGGGATTTTCCAGGGTACATAATTGCCACAGATTCTTGTACAAGTCATTCTGAATTGAGAAAGCCAGTCATGACTACGAAACGTCTTCAAGAACTACATTTCAAGTCCAGTTGATCTATTGAATACAACAGATATACCATGACCTGGATGAATAGAAACCTTCAACAGCAGTACCGATAGTGATGTACAGTATATTATAACAGTACGATAGTGATGTACTAATAATTATAACGTAACGATAGGATGTCAATAATAATTATAACAGTAACGATAGGGATGTACGTATAATTATAAGTAACGATGTGATGTCATAAAATTATAACATAACGATAGTATGTACTGATAATTATAACGTAACGATAGTGATGTACAGTAATAATTATAACAGTAACGATAGTGATGTACAGTAATAATTCTAACAGTAACTAATGATGTACAGTATAATTCTAAAGTAATGATAGTGATGTCACTAATAATTATAACAGTAACGATAGTGAGTACAGTAATATAACTACGATAGTGATGTACATTAATATTATAACAGTAACATAGTGAGTCAGTATATGTAACGTAATAGTGATGTACAGTAATATTATAACGTAACGATAGTGATGACAGTAATAATTCTAAACAGTAACGATAGTGATGTAAAGTGATAATTATACAGTAACGATAGTGATATACAGTAATAATTATAACAGTAACGATAGTGATGTACAAATAATAATTATAACAGTAACGATAGTGATGTACAGTAATAATTCTAACAGTAACGATAGTGATATACAGTAATAATTATAACAGTAACGATAGTGATGTACAGTAATAATTATAACAGTAACGATAGTGATATACAGTATAATTATAACAGTAACGATAGTGATGTACAATAATAATTATAACATAATGAAGTGATTTACAGTAATAATTCTAACAGTAACGATAGTGATATACAGTAATAATTATAACAGTAACGAAGTGTTACAATTAATATTATAACAGTACGATATGTGTACAGTAATATTCTAACAGTACGATAGTGATGTACAGTAATAATTATAACAGTAACGATAGTGATGTACAATATATTATAACATAACGATAGTGATGTCCAGTGATAATTATAAACAGTAACGATAGTGATATACAGTAATAATATCACAGTAACGATAGTGATGTACAATAATATTATAACAGTAACGATAGTGATGTACAGTATAATTATAACAGTAACGATAGTGATTAACAGTAATAATTATAACAGTAACGATAGTGATGTACAGTAATAATTAAATAACAGTAACGATAGTGATGTACAGTAATATTATAACAGTAACGATAGTGATGTAACAGTAATAATTATAACAGTAACGATAGTGATGTACAGTATAATTATAACAGTAACATAGTTGATGTACAGTAATAATTATACATTAACGATAGTGATGTACAATATTATAACAGTAACGATAGTGAGTACAAATAATAATTATAACAGTAACGATAGTGATGTACAGTAATATATACAGTAACGATAAGTGATGTACAATAATAATTATAAACAGTAACGATAGTGATGTACAGTAATATTATAACAGTAAACGTAGTGATGTAATATAATATAAACTTAACGATAGTGATGTACATATAATTATAACATAACGATGTGATGTACAGTAATAATATACCAGTAACGATGTGATGTACAGTAATAATTATAACAGTAACGATAGTGATGTACAATATAATTATAACGTAACGAGATTGATGTACAGTAATAATTATAACATAACTATGTGATGTACAGTAAAATTATAACAGTAACGATAGTGATGTACAATAATATTATAACAGTAACGATAGTGATGTACATTAATAATAAACAGTAACGATAGTGATGTACAGTAATAATTTAACAGTAACGATAGTGATGTACAGTAATAATTATAACAGTAACGATAGTGATGTCAAGGATATTATAACAGTAACGATAGTGATGTACAGTAATAATTATAACAGTACGATAGTGATGTACAGTAATAATTCTAACAGTAACGAAGTATGTAACATTAATATTATAACAGTAACGATAGTGATGTACAGTATAATTCTAACAGTAACGATAGTGAGTACAGTAATAATTATAAACTAACGATGTGATGTACAGTATATTAACAGTAACGATGTGATGTCAGTAATAATTCATAACAGTAACGATAGTGATGTACAGTAAAATATAATAACAGTAACGATAGTGATGTACAGTAAATTAAACAACAGTAACGATAGTGATGTACAGTAATAATTCTAACAGTAACGTAGTGATGTACAGTAATAATTAACAGTACGATAGTGATGTACGTATAAATTATAACAGTAACGATAGTGGATAATAACAGTACTAATTATAACAACAGTAACGATAGTGATGTACAGTATAATTATAACATTACGATAGTGATGTACATAAATTAACAGTACGATTGATGTACAGTAATAATTCTATACAGTAACGATAGTGATGTAGAGTAATAATTATAACGTAACGATAGTGATGTCAGTAATAATTCATAACAGTAACGATAGTGATGTACATACAGTAATAATTATAACAGTAACGATAGTGATGTACATATAATAATTCTAAACAGTAACGATAGTGATGTACGTAATAATTCTAACAGTAACGATAGTGATGTACAGTAATAATTCTAACAGTAAGATAGTGATGTACATAATAATTATAACAGTAACGATAGTGATTACAGATTAATTATAACAGTAAACGATAGTGATGTACAGTAATATTCTAAAACAGTAACGATAGTGATGTACAGTAATAATTAAACAGTAACGATAGTGATGTACAGTAATAAGTTAAAATATTCTAAACAGTAACGATGTGATGTACAGTATATTAACAGTAACTAGTGATGTACAGTAATAATTATAACAGTAACGATAGTGATGTACAAGTATAAAATTATAACAGTAACGATAGTGATGTACAGTAATAATTATAACATCGATAGTGATGTACAGTATATTCTAACATTAACGATAGTGATTACATAATAATTATAACAGTAACATATGATGTACAGTAATAATTATAACAGTACGATAGTGATGTACAGTATAATTATAACATACGATAGTGATGTACAGTAATAATTCTAACAGTAACGATAGTGATGTACAGTAATATTATACACAGTAACGATAGTGATTACAGTAATAATTCTAACAGTAACGATAGTGATGTACAGTAATAATTCTAACAGTAACGATAGGTGTACAGTATTAATTCTAAACGTAACGATGGATGTACAGTAATAATTCTAACAGTAACGATAGTGATGTACAGTGATAATTATAACATAACGAAGTGATGTACAGTAATAATTATAACAGTCAACGATAGTGATATACAGTAATAATTATAACAGTAACGATAGTGATGTACAGTAAATATTATAACAGTAACGATAGTTTATACAGTAATAATTATAACAGTAACGATAGTGATGTACAGTAATAATTATAACAGTAACGATAGTGATATACAGTAATAATTATAACAGTAACGATAGTGATGTACAGTAATAATTATAACAGTAACGATAGTGATGTACAGTAATATTATAACGTAACGATAGTGATGTACTATAATATAACAGTACGAAATGATCAGTAATATTATAACAGTAAAGATAGTGATTACAGTATAATTATAACAGTAACGATAGTATGTACAGTAATTTATAACAGTAACGATAGTGATGTACAGTAATAATAACAGTATCAATAGTATATACAAATAATCATAATAACAGAAGATATGATATAAAATAATAATTATAACAGTAACGATATAGATACAATAATATAACAGAACAATATATACAATATAATTATAACGTAACGTATAGATATACTAATATAACAGTAACAATATACATATAATTATAACGAACAATATAGATCAATAATAATAATCGTAACGAGTATACATTAGGTAGCCATAAATAATATGGTAATGATATAAATATACAATAATTTAATCGGAACGATATACAGTAGTATACTATAATAATAATAATCAACTATGGGTTTATTACAGGAGGAATATCAGGACTGTGATAGAAAGTCACCTAGAAAGGTTCATTCACCAGTATATTGAGTAATATTCAGTCACATTCACTTGGACTGGTACAGTAATCATGTCATTTCATTCATTGGCCATCCGTGAGATTTTGATTTTATTTGTTAAAGTCACAGCATGGGGAAAAGGGAAACTATTATTATTGTTATTATTATTATTTATATTAATATTGTTATTATTATTTATATTAATATTGTTATTTATTTATTTATATTCATTTTTCTATATATTTTATTTATTTTTTTTATTATTATTGTTCTTTTATTATTATTTCTTTTGTTATTTATTGTTTTTTTTGTTCTTCTTATCTTCTATTGTTCTTCTTTCTTTCTCTTGTTCATTTTCTTCTTTCTCTTTTTTCTTTTTCTTTTCTTTATTTTCTTTATATGTTTGTTATTGTATTCTTGTTTCCTCTTCTTGTTTCTTGTTCTTCTTTGCTTCTTTTTTTTCATTTTCTTCTTTTTTCTTTTTTTCACTTTTTGTTCTTGTTTTACTGGTTTTGTTATTCTTCTTTTATATTATCACGTGTCATCATTTTATTATTAGTATGATTGATGATTTATTAGTTTATTATTATATTAGTGTAGTAGTAGCCAGTAGTAGTAATAGTAATTTGTAGTAGTAGTAGTAGTAGTAGTAGTAGTAGTAGTATAGTAAGTTGTAGTAGTAGTAGTAGTAGTTAGTAGTAGTAGTAGTATCAATAGTAGTAGCAGCAGATGTACTACTATATTATCATATTATTATTATTATTATTATTATATTATTATTATTATTATTATTATTATAGTAGTATTAGTAGTATAGTAGTGTAGTAGTAGTAGTAGTAATAGTAGTAGTAGTAGTACAATAGTAGTACAGCAGTATGTACACATTATTATTATATATTATTATTATATTATTATTATTATTATATTATATTATAGTAGTAGCATCAGTAGTATTGTACTTTATTAGTAGTAGAATAGTAGAATTTTATGAACACTTTTATATAGGTTTTTTTAAAACTTGTTTCTTTTTATCAAAAAAAAAATTGTACCATACATACATTTTGATTATAACAGTAATAGAGATTTTCATCAAACAATCACTATTATTAGGAATTATTTTACATCTTGATATCTTATCTGCGATTTTTGAATATTGCAAGCATAATACAACTGTATGATTGAATAGGTACCTTTTAATAGTGCTAATATATAACAATTTAGGAGGGGGAACTATACAGTGTTTTGGGGAATGCCGATTGTCCAATTCTGATGTGGTTTAAAGAATTTAATTATATCATGGGGTCTGGACACATCATTTAGGTGTAATGGGATTTCATAGCATCCTGTTTAGACCCTGTTTATACTAGTGATTTATTCCCGATGATATCATATATACCCTATAGTGGTACCACAGCTCCATATTTTCACTGATTTATCAAGGCAACCCCTACCCGCATATAAGTATAGTATAGTATAGTATAGTACAGTATAGTATAGTACAGTATAGTATAGTATAGTATTTTGAGGTTGAATAAAGACATATGTCCATCCAGTCCAACCCATCTAGCAATATCCTCATTTCCTGCCTAACTGATCCAGAGGAAGGCAAAAAAAAGCCACCAAATTTATGAAGGGGAAAAATTGTGGCAAAAGTGGCAATCGGAAATTTCCCTGGATCAACTCTACTTTATGTATCAATCCCAGTAACTTGTAACATTCCTTGTTTGTAGAAACTCATCCAGCTTTTTATTAACTGACCAATGAACCTGCCATAACAACGTCCACTGGAAGACAGTTCCATAGCTTTACCGTTCTCACAGTGACAAACCCTTTCCCAACTCTCTTTATTTATCAATACCAGTAACTTTAACATTCCTTGTTTGTAGAAACTCATCCAGCTTTTTATTAAACTGACCAATGAACCTGCCATAACAACGTCCACTGGAAGACAGTTCCATAGCTTTACCGTTCTCACAGTGACAAACCCTTTCCCAACTCTACTTTATGTATCAATACCAGTAACTTGTAACATTCCTTGTTTGTAGAAACTCATCCAGCTTTTATTAAACTGACCAATGAACCTGCCATAACAACGTCCACTGGAAGACGTTCCATAGCTTTACGGTTCACAGTGAAAAACCCTTCCCAACTCTACTTTATGTATCAATACCAGTAACTTGTAAAATTCCTTGTTTGTAGAAACTCATCCAGCTTTTTATTAAACTGACCAATGAACCTGCCGTAACAACGTCCACTGGAAGACAGTTCCATAGCTTTAACCGGTTCACAGTGAAAAACCCTTTCCCAACTCTACTTTATGTCAATCCCAGTAACTTGTAACATTCCTTGTTTGTAGAAACTCATCCAGCTTTTTATTAAACTGACCAATGAACCTGCCATAACAACGTCCACTGGAAGACAGTTCCATAGCTTTACCGTTCTCACAGTGACAACCCTTTCCCAACTCTACTTTATTATCAATCCCGTAACTTGTAACTTCCTTGTTTGTAGAAACTCATCCAGCTTTTTTTATTAAACTGACCAATGAACCTGCCATAACAACGTCCACTGGAAGACAGTTCCATAGCTTTACCGGTTCACAGTGAAAAACCCTTTCCCAACTCTACTTTATGTATCAATACCAGTAACTTGTAACATTCCTTGTTTGTAGAAACTCATCCAGCTTTTTATTAAACTGACCAATGAACCTGCCATAACAAAGTCCACTGGAAGACCGTTCCATAGCTTTACCATTCTCACAGTGACAAACCCTTTCCCAACTCTACTTTATGTATCAATCCCAGTAACTTGTAACATTCCTTGTTTGTAGAAACTCATCCAGCTTTTTATTAAAATGACCAATGAACCTGCCATAACAAGGTCCACTGGAAGACAGTTCTATAGCTTTACCGTTCTCACAGTGACAAACCCTTTCCCAACTCTACTTTATGTATCAATCCCAGTAACTTGTAACATTCCTTGTTTGTAGAAACTCATCCAGCTTTTTATTAAACTGACCAATGAACCTGCCATAAACAATGTCCACTGGAAGACAGTTCCATAGCTTTACCTGTTCACAGTGAAAAACCCTTTCCCAACTTGAAGCCAAACCTTTTTTCTTCAAGTTTTAAGGGATGTCCTTGTGTCCTCGGACATGTTCTTTTGTGAATTTAACCTTATATACGGAGTTGCTTTGTTGATCATTTCTTTCCGTATTGTAATTAGGAGTTGGGGAACCATCCAGATACTATACTATACTACAATGAGGATGTAGATGATAGTACAAACTATACTACAATGAGGATGTAGATGATACTACAATACTATACTACAATGAGGTTGTAGATGATAGTACATACAATAATAAAGATGTAGATGATACTGCAATACAATACTACAATGAGATTGTAGATGATACTACAATACTACAATGAGGGTGTAAATAATGCTACAATACTATACTACAATGAGGAGTGTAGATACTACAATACAATACTACAATGAGGATGTAGATACTAAAATACAATACTACAATAGGGTGTAGATGATACTACAATACAATACTATTATGAGGGTGTAGATGATACTACAATACTATACTACAATGAGGGTGTAGATAATCCTACAATGAGGATGTAGATGGTACTACAATACAATACTACAATGAGGGATTGAGGGTGTAGATGATACTACAATGAGGGTGTAGATGATCACTACAATACAATACTACTATAAGGATGTAGATGATACTACAATACTATACTACAATGGAGAGGTAGATGATATTACAATACTATACTACAACTAATAGGTTGTGGATGATAATACAATACTATACTATAATGGAGGATGTGGATGATACTACAATACAATACTACAATAGGATGTAGATGATACTACAATATAATACTACAACGAGAATGTAGATGATTCTACAATACTATACCAATGAGGATGTAGGTGATACTACAATATAATACTACAATGAGGATGTAGGTGATACTCATACTATACATACAATGAGGGTGTGATGATACTACAATACATACTACACAATGAGGGTGTTGATGATATATTACAATACTATACTACAATGAGGATGTAGATGAATACAATACTATACAATGAGTTGTGGATGATACTACAATACTATACTACAATGAGGGTGTAGATGATGCTACAATACTAATACTCAATGAGTATGTAGACGATATTACAATACTATACTCACGAGGGTGTAGATGATCTCAATAAATACTACAAGAGGATGTAGATGATACTACAATACAATACTACAATGGTATGTAGACGATATTACAATCTATACTACAATGAGGGTGTAGATGATACTACAATATATACTACAATGAGGATGTGATGATACTACAATACAATACGACATGAGATGTAGATGATAGTACAATACTACTACAATGAGGATGTAGATGATTCTACAATACTATACTACAATGAGGATGTAGATGATACTAAAATACTATACTACAATGAGGATGTAGATTAGATACTCACATACTATACTACCAATGAGGATGTAGATGAATCTACAATACTAATACTACAATGAGGATGTAGATAGACTACAATAAATACTCACAATGAGGATGTAGATGATACTACAATACTATACACAATGAGGATTAGATGATTCTCCAATACTATCTACAATGAGGATGTAGATGATACTACAATACTATACTACAATGAGGATGTAGATGATTCTACAATACTATACTACTATACTACAATGAGGATGTAGATGATACTACAATATAATAATACAAGGAGGGATGTAGATGATACTACAATATATACTACAATGAGGATGTAGATGATTCTACAATACTATACTACAATGAGGATGTAGATGATACTACAATACTATACTACAATGAGGATGTAGATGATACTACAATACTATACTACAATGAGGATGTAGATGATACTACAATACTATACTACAATGAGGATGTAGATGATACTACAATACAATACTACAATGAGGATGATCATCTATCATAGTAGATGATACTACAATACTTTGCTAATACTGACTTTCTGTTTCCAGGATGCTCTTTGGGGCCAATTTAATCCTCCTATGGATTCCCTTCTTGGCAGCGTTGGATGGAAATGTTTGTCCTACAAGATGTGATTGTACAGCTCTGCCCTCCACTAATATCAAGACCAATTGCAGCCACAGAGACCTGACCAGTGTCCCAGTGTTTCCCGACACAACAGAGGAGCTTTATCTTCACAATAATCATCTGACTTCAATACCTCCAGGGGCCTTTGACAATCTACTGAGCTTGGCCAAACTTGACCTTTCCCAGAATCCCCTGCACTGCGACTGCAATATCCGCTTCCTGACCAAGTGGCTGGAGATAGTGGGGTTAGACAGCGGAGCAAAGTGTGTGACACCCCCAGACCTGAATGGGACCTCTGTTGGGGATTTAGGGGTCACACAGACGGTTTCCTGCTCTCCACCTGTAAGGCCCTGTTCCCATTTCCTAGTAACAGACGTTTTCCTCTTTATTTTCCTATTTTCTCTCTTGTTCCTGATGATCTGGTGCCTGAGAACTTTACGGACCATCAGGTTCAAAATCAAAGTCAACGATGTTGAGGTCAATCTCAACCACGGTCGGTCCCTGGTCATCGGGTCCATAAAGAGACGATTTCAGGTTTCGGGGAGATCCTGACACTAGTAATGTGGCCCCAGGCAGGGCAAGTGGTTTAGGGCCCTTGTGTCTGGTGTCATGTGAAGGAAGGAAGCTCAGGGACACCTGTCTGTCTGTAACAAGTGACATTTATACTGTGGGATTCTGGGAATGCTCCTCTGACAAACACAGCCTGTTCCTTCCAGACGACTGAAGCTGTAACTTACCTCTTCCAGCTGAGGCTTCTGGGAACACAGTAAAAGGATTAAAGGGGAAATGTGCAAACATGAATAGAATAGAAAACCAAAAGATAGTAGAGATATTTATTCTAGAAGGTTATTAAACATGTTACCACAATGACACAGTTATTAAACATTATCACATTAACCTCTTGTCTGGTGATTGGGTTGAAGGTGGAATTTACAAAAAGGCCAAATTCCTAAAACAGACAATCTAGAACATCCATTACGGGAGATTTCATCAGGAAATAAAATGCCCCTCCACCAGGGAAACAAATAGGTCAAAAGTCAGGACCTTCCATATCGGAGTTCCCTTTACCTAGTCAGGACATTCCATATTGTAGTTCCCTTTACCTAGTCAGGACCTTCCATATTGTAGTTCCCTTTACCTAGTCAGGACCTTCCATATTGTGGTTCCCTTTACCTAGTCAGGACATTCCATATTGTGGTTCCCTTTACCTAGTCAGGACATTCCATATTGTAGTTCCCTTTACCTAGTCAGGACATTCCATATTGTGGTTCCCTTTACCTAGTCAGGACCTTCTATTGTTTCATAAGTAAGCCATGAGATTTGAACCTGTAACTTCTTGGGCTGTGTGTTTCTAAAAACATGGCATTTATAGTAGTGCCACCAGAGACACACAATCTTACACAGTATAGGTGTTTGTACAATCTTACACAGTATAGGTGTTTGTACAATCTTACACAGTGTAGGTGTTCTGGGGAGAGAAGCTTTCACATTAGGAATTAAATAAATCTTAGTTTAGTTGTAAATCTTGGCCTGGTTGTTGGATAAATAAACATTGCAACAAAGAAATTATTATAGCAGAACTTAAAAGAACAATTCTTTAACAATATTGACTGATTTTGTTTTCTTTTGCAGTTTATTATCTGGTATTTCAAATACAAATCCCACAATCTACATTGTACCGGCAGTTTACAAGGATGTTAACTTCCCCTTTTAAGTTGATACTTGGTAACATTGGTTTAAAAAAAAAAAAAATTAGGGAAATTGAATTTCCAGAGATCTGAACGCAGAGCAACTTCAGTGCGTCAGGAGCCAGGAGATTAAAAATGTAACTTCATTTGTTTAAAGGGCAAGTCCACTCAAAAAAATCCTTTGCTCCCAACATGTAGATTAACCCCCCCCCCACACACACACACACGTGAATTGCCCTTAACCACAGAGGCGTGTGAAATAAATAAAACTTAGGGCCGTTATACATAAAAGCAAGTTATTGCAAAATAGCGAATTTAACGATGTAAAGGTGACAAATGTGGATGTATTGTATGATCGGACAATTACGTAAATTGGAAAATATCCGAATCACCCACCGTCTAGTGTAATGTACGAACATTCGTGAATGTCAACGTATCACGGTACGCGTCTTTATAATCCGCCCCCTAATTCTAACAACACAGAGACACTATGTCAGACGGAGCTGCGTTTAATCACCAGTGAGTCTGAGGCTTCGCTGACAACGCACAAGAAACGCATTAGGATTTTTGCATTGCGGGAGGGGCTACATCGCACCCCTAGACCCGGCCTAAATACTGATACAAAGACACACAAACACCTGTGGGGAAATTTTCGCTCTACAAAGGCGCCTTTTGCCCTGAACTTTTGTCGGTTTGACGGAATTTTGAAATCGCCCTGAAATACGTCCAATGTCTTTGGTATGAAAACGTCTCCTGATAATAAACGTTGTGACGTTGTAGACCAATCACAATACGAATCCAGCGAGAGGACGTTAATGTAACAAAACACAGAGAGAGAAATCGGTAAAAGGAGATAAAATACATTGAATATATAAAAACACATAAATAACGTGACTTCACCCGTGATAAACATTTTTGCTTTTCCAATTGGACCGATCACCTGAAACCCCCCACCCCCGATTTGCGCAGATTTCAACCATTTCCCATCCGCACTGTCTTTGGTCCCCAATAGAATTTCCTTTTTGAGACCCTGGACGGCACAAATTGTCTTCATGTCATTCAGTAATAATAAATGTATAATTGTCACTTAAAGATCTAGTTTTACCCCATATTCTCCCTTGTTAGAATAGTTCATAGGAGTGAGTATGCGATATACGGCCTTAAAGGGACAGACACCCTCCAGACACGAGAGCTCCTTGATCACAGGTTTACTGCCGTGTCTTCAAAGAAAGATATTAAAATACTTTTAATGTGTCGTCCAAATCCGATTGCGGTGAATCCGATTACCTCCTCGCGGCACCATCAGGTTTCATTTCTAAAATAAAATTACACAGAGAAAGAGAAACTATTTATCGATTGGGATTAATGATCTCTAGAAACCAGTTAACAGCTTAAATTCTAAACTAACCAGGGTACACTGGGTGTTATAGACCAGGGTATCTGATAGGGTGTGTGGGGTACACTGGGTGTTATACCAGGGTTTCTGTTAGGGTGTGTGGGGTACACTGGGTGTTATAGACCAGGGTATCTGATAGGGTGTGTGGGTACACTGGGTGTTATAGACCAGGGTATCTGATAGGGTGTGGGGTACACTGGGTGTTATAGACCAGGGTATCTGTTAGGGTGTGTGGGGTACACTGGGTGTTATAGACCAGGGTTTCTGTTAGGGTGTGTGGGGTACACTGGGTATATTAGACCAGGGTATCTGATAGGGTGTGTGGGTACACTGGGTGTTATAGACCAGGGTTTCTGTTAGGGTGTGTAGGGTTCACGGGTGGATAGACCAGGGTATCTGATAGGTGTGTGGGGTACACTGGGTGTTATAGACCAGGGTATCTATAGAGTGTGTGGGGTAACTGGGTTTATAGACAGGGTTCTGATAGAGGTGTGTGGGTACACTGGTGTTATAGACCAGGGTATCTGATAGGGTGTGTGGGGTACACTGGGTGTTATAGACCAGGGTATCTGATAGGGGTGTGGTGGGGTACACTGGGTGTTATAGACCAGGTATCTGATAGGGTGTGTGGGGTACACTGGGTGTTATAGACCAGGGTTTTCTGTAGGGTGTGTGGGGTACATGGGTGGTATAGACCAAGGTATCTGATAGGGTGGTGGGTACAGGGTGTTATAGACCAGGGTATCTGATAGGGTGTGGGGTACACTGGGTGTTATAGACCAGGGTATCTGTTAGGGTGTGTGGGGGTACACTGGGTGTTATAGACCAGGGTTTCTGATGGGTGTGGGGTACACTGGGTATTATAGACCAGGGTATCTGATAGGGTGTGTGGGGTACACTGGGTGTTATAGACCAGGGTTTCTGATAGGGTGTTGGGGTACACTGGGTGTTATAGACCAGGGTATCTGATAGGGTGTGTGGGGTACACTGGGTGTTATGACCAGGGTATCTGATAGGGTGTGTGGGGTACACTGGGTGTTATAGACCAGGGTATCTGATAGGGTGTGTGGGGTACACTGGGTGTTATAGACCAGGGTATCTGATGGGTGTGTGGGGTAGGTACACTGGGTGTTATAGACCAGGGTTGATCTATAGGGTGTTTGGGGGTACACTGGTGTATTAGACCAGGGATATAGGGTGTGTGGGGTACACGGGTGTATTAGACCAGGGTATCTGAAGGGTGTGTGGGGTACACTGGGTACTATAGACCAGGGTATATGATAGGGTGTGTGGGGTACACTGGGTGCTATAGACCAGGGTATCTGATAGGGTGTGTGGGTACACTGGGTCGATAGACAGGTATCTGATAGGGTGTGGGGGTACACTGGGTACTATAGACCGGGTATGATGGGTGTGTGGGGTACACTGGGTACTATAGACACAGGGTATCTGATAGTGTGTGGGGGTACACTGGTGCTATAGACCAGGGTATCTGATAGGGTGTGTGGGGTACACGGGTGTTATAGACCAGGGTATCTGATAGGGTGTGTGGTACACTGGGTTGTTATAGACCGGGTATCTGATAGGGTGGTGGGTACACTGGGGGTTATAGACCAGGGTATCTGATAGGGTGTGTGGGGTGTACACATGTTGTTATAGACCAGGTTATCTGATAGGGTGTGTGGGGTACAGGGTGATATAGACCAGGGTATCTGATAGGGTGGGTGGGTACACTGGGTGGTATAGACCAGGGTATCTGATAGGGTGTGTGGGGTACACTGGGTGATAGACAAGGGTATCTGATAGGGTGTGTGGGGTACAAGGGTGGTTATAGACCAGGGTATCTGATAGGGTGTGTGGGGTACACTGGGTGTTATAGACAGGGTATCTGATAGGGTGTGTGGGGTACACTGGGTGATATAGACCAGGGTTTCTGATAGGGTGTGTGGGGTACACTGGGTGTTATAGACCAGGGTATCTGATAGGGTCTGATAGGGTGTGTGGGGTACACTGGGTGCTATAGACCAGGGTATCTGATAGGGTGTGTGGGGGGACACTGGGTGGATATAGACCAGGGTTTCTGATAGGGTGTGTGGGGTACACTGGGTGTTATAGACCAGGGTATCTGATAGGGGGTGTGGGGGTACATGGGTGTATAGACCAGGGTATCTGATAGGGTGGTGTGGGGTACAACTGGGTGCTATAGACCAGGGTATCTGATAGGGTGTGTGGGGTGTACACTGGGTGCTATAGACCAGGGTATCTGATAGGGTGTGTGGGGGTACACTGGGTGTTATTAGACCAGGGTTATCTGATAGGGTGTGTGGGGTACACTGGGTGCTATAGACCAGGGTTTCTGATAGGTGTGTGGGGTACACTGGGTGTGATAAGACCAGGGTATCTGATAGGTGTGTGGGGTACACTGGGTGTTATAACCAGGTATCTGATAGGGTGTGTGGGGTACACTGGGTGCTATAGACCAGGGTATCTGATAGGGTGGTGGGGGTGGTACACTGGGTGTTATAGACCAGGGTATCTGATAGGGTGTGTGGGGTACATGGGTGTTATAGACCAGGGGATTGATAGGGTGTGTGGGTACACTGGGTGTATAGACCAGGGTATCTGATAGGGTGTGTGGGGTACACTGGGTGTATAGACCAGGGTATCTGATAGGGTGTGTGGGGTACACTGGGTGTTATAGACCAGGGTATCTTTAGGGTGTGTGGGGTACACTGGTGTTATAGACCAGGGTATCTGATAGGGTGTGTGGGTACATGGGTGTTATAGACCAGGGTATCTGATAGGGTGTGGGGTACACTGGGTGTTATAGACCAGGGTATCTGATAGGGTGTGTGGGGTACACTGGGTGCTATTGGTATTTCTGTTGGTGAACGTTACCTGCGCTATTGTAATATAACAGAGTTGCCAATCCAGCGGCTGCACCGAAACAGTCAGGTAAAATACCGGCCTGCAAACAGAATTTGGTTAAAAGCAGGTTGTACCTGGGTGTAATATATATAAACAGTGGATTATATTGTTATAATAGACTTGGTGTTTAGCTGAGCGAAGTTCCCAGGAATTCCCAATGGGGTGGTTTATGTTTTCCCTGAACTAAAGGGGAAGTTTTATGATGTAAGGAAATAGACCCCAGTCCTAGAAGTATCACACGGCTGCTCTCTGGCTGGGAATGCGGGCATTGTAGTTTAAAACTTCTTTTGATTTTACTCTTTTAAGTTGCAGGCAGCCGATACTACGGTGTAGCAGAGGATTCTGGTAGTTGTGGTTTATTTAGAAAAGGAGACAAAGTCCAGGATCTGAATTGGTCTAGAGATGGGATGTATTATTGCCATTTTATGTTACAGTAACAATGTACTGAGCAACAGTCACCTCATCCCTTTAACTGGAGACGTAAACAGATGTAGAGATGTTTATTTAAAGGGAATGTTCACCCTTAAAACTAAAATCTGGTCACATGTCCGTTACCTGCCCCCAACCCCGACTAATATATCCAGCAAATCATTACCTGTATCAATGACCAAGTAATAAATGATAATTACTGTCCCCATTTTGGCAGAGTAACAGTGACTATTATAACAATATATTATAATAACCGTATAGCACAGTGACTATTAAAACAATATATTATAATAACCATATAGCACAGTGACTATTATAACAATATATTATAATAACCATATAGCACAGTGACTATTATATTAATATATTATAATAACCATATAGCACAGTGACTATTATATTAAATATTATAATAACCGTATAGCAGCACAGTGACTATTATAACAATATATTATAATAACCATATAGCACAGTGACTATTATAACAATTATTTTAATAACCATATAGCACAGTGACTATTATAACAATATATTATAATAACCATATAGCACAGTGACTATTATAACAATATATTATAATAACCATATAGCACAGTGACTATTATAACAATATATTATAATAACTGTATAGCACAGTGACTATTATAAACAATATATTATAAATAACCGTATAGCAGCACAGTGACTATTATAACAATATATTATAATAACCGTATAGCACAGTGATTATTATAACAATATATTATAATAACCGTATAGCAGCACAGTGACTATTATAACAATATATTATAATAACCGTATAGCAGCACAGTGACTATTATAACAATATATTATAATAACCGCATAGCAGCACAGTGACTATTATAACAATATATTATAATAACCATATAGTAGCACAGTGACTATTATAACAATATATTATAATAACCGTATAGCACAGTGACTTTTAAACAATATATTATAATACAGTATAGCACAATGACTATTATAACAATATATATATAACTGTATAGCACAGTGACTATTATAACAATATATTATAATAACCGTATAGCACAGTGACTTTTATAACAATATATTATAATAACCGTATAGCACAAGACTATTATAACAATATATTATAAAACTGTATAGCACAGTGACTATTATAACAATATATTATAATAACCGTATAGCACAATAACTATTATAACAATATATTATAATAACCGTATAGCACAGTGACTATTATAACAATATTTAATAAACGTATAGCACAGTGATATTATAACCATATATTATAATAACCGTATAGCCAATGACTATTAACAATATATTATAAACCGTATAGACCAATGACTATTATAACAATATATTATATAACGTATAGCACAGTGAATATTATAAACAATATATTATAATAACTGTATAGCACAGTGACTATTATAACAATATATTATAATAACCGTATAGCACAGTGACTATTATAACAATATATTATAATAACTGTATAGCACATGACTATTATAACAATATATTATAATAATTATATAGCACAGTGACTATTATAACAATATATTATAATAATTATATAGCACAGTGACTATTAAAGAATAGAGATGGACTAGAACTCGAGTTTGAATGGACTCGGACTTCTCAAACTATCCTAGACCCAGATTTTCGATATTTTCCGGACTTTCGATAACTACGAATGTCCGAACGTTCGTGGAAAGCGAATATGTGAGTAAAATGTCTATTATATCAATACATGAGTAAATATCGAATTATTAAATCCGCGAGTCGTTTTTTTAATTATTGAATGTTCGAACGCGAGAGCTCAAAAGTAGCGAGTGAGACTAAAATCGAGTTTTGGAAAGTCCTGGATATTGGAACATTCTCCCCAGACCATTTCCCAGGTCCCACAGCCATTTACATTAAGTTCCCATTGATATTTGAACTTTTCGAACAATTTCACTCCCATTGACTTTAATGGGTCCGTTATCGAACTTTCCATATTGTTCGAAAGTTCGAAAACGGACCAAACTTAGGAAAGTTCCCCCATCTCTATTGAAGAATAGCTGAGTCAGTTAGTAGAGATCTCACCGCGGTCATTCAATATGATTTTCTCCTGGTTGTCTCTCAGCTCTGCGGGATCAGGTATCTCTGTAGAATATAAAAAGAATATTGTATATATGGCGATTAGTCATTTATCGTTACAATCTCCCACCCAATGTAGTTGGTATGTAGCTACAGAATATACCAAACACCAGTTAGACAAAGGGAAACACAGTTAGGGAATATAATAAACACCACCTATTGCTTAACTACATTTCCCAGAAGCCCCGTCAAGCCATCATCATCAGAAATGAATTTACAATCAAATGCCCCTTTCCCCAGCATCACAATCAGACGTGTGTTTATGGAAACAAAATGCTCTGTTCATGATGTGGAGCTGATATTACACAATATATATATTCATTATATGTACTAAAAGATGCTGATGGTCCTGAGTTCGATTCCACCCTTGGACACGTTTGCAAGGAGTTTGTATGTTCTCCCCGTGCTTGCGTGGGTTTCCTCCGGGCACTCCGGTCCCCCCCACAATCATAAAGACCTACTGATAGGTTGTATGTGTCCAATAAATGTGCTTAGATTGTAAGCTCTTCGGGGCAGGACCTGATGTGAATGTATACATGGAATTGTAAAGTGCTACTGAAGATGTTGGTGCTATATAAATCCACAATAATAATAATTATTAACTAGATTGTAAGCTCTTCAGGGCAGGGCCTGATGTGAATGTATACATGGAATTGTAAAGTGCTACAGAAGATGTTGGTGCTATATAAATAATCCACAATAATAATAATAAAAGATCAAAGACTTGTTCTATAGGCTATTGTGTGATCTGAACTAAGGGTGCCCTCTAGAGGCAGTTAAAGGAATAGCTGATTTGTTATTGTATATCCTATTTTACATATTACACTGTATTATCAGTTATATAGGAGGCCTATAATTGGTCTCTGTGTGGTAATGATAACGATTGTTATTAATATTACAATGTAAAGTACATTTCCATTATACTATAAGGATACACCAGCACTCACGCATTTTGTCTCGGCTGGGCAGGGTGGCGTAGACGTTAATGGCGTTGTTCCATAGGGCCCGGTAAAACTCCTGGCATTCCCTGTCCCCGCTCCTCTGTAGGTGTGTCAGCAGGTCGGATAATCGTGTTCGCAGGGCTGTTGTGGGATCGCGGAACTGTAATTGACACAGGGAATGTGTATTTAATATTTATTCCATATAAACTCACAGTATTGGGAATGATCTATTCTGTGGGTCCTTACAGCTGTGGGGATGTTGCTCCACCCCTTCTGACACAGGTCCTAACCAATGGGAACACACGCTCGGCAAGAAGCCTTTTTCCCCATTGGACAGATTCCAGACTGGGAGGAGGTTTAGAGTTAGGATCTTTGTCCAAGGATTTTATAAAAGTGTCCCTAGGACCACCGGCGTAGCTAAAGACTTATGGGCCCTGATGCACAATTTGGCCATATGCCCCCCAACACTGCCACAAACACAAATCACTGCAAATCAAATAATCAGTGGTAAAATGCTTTGTATATAACACTGGTAAAATAGTTGGCACACAGACTGGTTAAATGCTTGGCACACAGACACTGATAAACTGGTTGGGAAACTGGCAGGTAGAGAGTTAAACAGATAGACAATTAGACAAGTAGACAGGTAGAGAGTTAGACAGGTAGACAATTAGACAGGTAGATAGGTAGACAAGTAAACAGGTAGAGAGTTAGACAGGTAGACAATTAGATAGGTAGACAGGTAGAGAGTTAGACAACTAGACAGGTAGACAATTAGATAGGTAGACAAGTAGACAGGTAGAGAGTTAGACAACTAGACAGGTAGATAGATAGACAAGAAGACATATAGATAAACAGACAGACAGACAGATAGATAGATGGACAGACAAGTAGGCAAGTAGATAGGTAGATGATAGATAGATGATAGATAGATAGACAGACAGACAGATAGACAAACAGACAGATAGATAGATAATAGATATATAGATAAACAGACAGACAGATAGATAATAGATATATAGATAATGATAGAATAGACATTACAGACAGATAGATAGACATACAGACAGACAGACAGACAGATAGATAGACAATACTACAGACAGACAGAAGACAGACAGATAGATAGATAAAACGACAAGTGGGAAGTAGATAGGTAGATAGATAGACAGTAGATAGGTAGACAGAGATTGATAATTAGATAGATAGATAGATAGATAGATAGATAGATAGATAGATAGACAGGCAGTAGTAGAGATAGAAGATGATAGCTAGATAGATAGACAAACAAGTGGGTAAGTAGATAGATAGATAGATAATAGATAGATAGATAGATAGATAGATAGATAGATAGACAGACAGACAGATAGACCTACAGACAGACAGACAGACAGACAGACAGATAGATAGACATACAGACAGACAGACAGACAGACAGACAGACAGACAGACAAGTAGGCAAGTAGATAGGTAGATGATAGATAGATGATAGATAGATAGACAGACAGACAGATAGACAAACAGACAGATAGATAGATAATAGATATATAGATAAACAGACAGACAGATAGATAATAGATAGATAGATAGATAGATAGATAGACATACAGACAGATAGATAGACATACAGACAGACAGACAGACAGATAGATAGACATACATACAGACAGACAGACAGACAGACAGATAGATAGATAAACCGACAAGTGGGCAAGTAGATAGGTAGATAGATAGACAAGTAGATAGGTAGACAGAGATTGATAATTAGATAGATAGATAGATAGATAGATAGATAGATAGATAGATAGACAGGCAAGTAGAGATAGATAGATGATAGCTAGATAGATAGACAAACAAGTGGGTAAGTAGATAGATAGATAGATAGATAGATAGATAGATAGATAGATAGATAGATGATAGAAGATAGACAGACAGACAGACAGATAGATAATATATAGATAGATAGATGGATAGATAGATAGATAGACAGATAGATAATAGATAGATAGATGATAGATGATAGATGATAGATAGATAGATGATAGATAAGATAAGATAATAGATAGATAGATGATAGATAGATAGATAGATAGATAGATGATAGACATATAGATGATAGATAGATAGATAGATAGAAGAGAAGATAATAGATAGATAGATAGAAGATAGTAGATTGATAGATAGATAGATAGATGATAGATAGATAGATTAGATAGATGATAGATAGATTAGATAGATAGATAGATAAATGATAGATAGATAGATAGATAGGATAGATGATAGATAGAATAGATAGATAGATAGATAGATAGATAGATAGATAGATAGATAGATAGATAGATAGATAGATAGATAGATAGATAGATAGATAGATAGATAGATGAGATAGATGATAGATAGATAGATAGATAGATAGATATAATGATAGATAGATAGATAGATAGATAGATAGATAGATAGATAGATAGATAGATGATAGATAATAGATAGATAGATAGATGATAGATAGATAGATAGATAGATAGATAGATAGATAGATAGATAGATAGATAGATAGATAGATAGATAGATAGATGATAGATAGATAGAGATAGATAGATAGAGATAGATAGATAGAGGTAGATAGATAGATAGATAGATAGATTAGATAGATAGATAGATAGATGAGATAGATAGATAGATAGATAGATAGATGATAGATAGATAGATAGATAGATAGATAGATAGATAGATAGATAGATAGATAGATAGATAGATAGATAGATGATAGATAGATAGATAGATGATAGATAGATAGATAGATAGATAGATGATAGATAATAGATAGATAGATAGATAGATAGATGATAGATAGATAGATAGATGATAGATAGATAGATAGATAGATGATAGATATATAGATAGATAGATAGATAGATAGATAGATAGATAGATAGATAGATAGATAATAGATAGTCAGATAGAATGTCTGTTCTATCCTAGGGGACTGTTCACACATCTCCCAATGTCTTTGTTCCCATCTCTGGGGTGATTCCTACCTGTTCAGCCTCCTTGTTGGTTAGAATTTGAGGATAAACTCGATTGAGCTGTAGGATGATCCTATCCACCGCTTGCTCACTTAATTTCCCTTTCTTTTTTATGTATGGTGAGTCCTGTAGGAGGCGATCACTGTACAGGTGATCTGAAAATACAAATATAAGATTATTAACATTTAACTGTAAACCTCATTCACAGAAGGTTATTAAGCACAATCCCTGTGCAAATCAGCAAACAGCACCTGGACATGTGGATACAAATAGCTCTATGGCAGCTCCTGCAATTATAATGTCTAGAAGGGAGCAAGGACAAACATTGGATTAACAGCCAGTGAACCCGGTAATAGGGATTCTATGGGGTCCAAGTAATAAACTATTGAAAAAATAGTAAGTCATTTAATAGTAAGATCATTTAATCATGATAATGATTTACTAGTTAATGAAGATTTCAATATGGCTTTCCTTAAATTTACCAATCTACATTGTTCACTGTGTGTGGCCACATTGCTATCTTCATGTATCCATCACAACTTGTTTTATTTTTATTTATACTTTAATGTGAATCTACAGTGGCACCTAGTGGACATTTTGGGGTATAACCGGAAGGTCCCCATAATCCTTTACATAAAGTAAGGATTGATATGTATAAAAAGACTCACGGGATGTTTAAATGGGCTGTATTCTAAATAACCACAGAAGTATTATTAAAAATGCTTAAAGGGTAAGTACACTGGTAAATTATTTTTTTTAAATTGCCCATTAGTGGAAACTATAATTCATCTCAACTATCACTGTAGCGTTTTTTTGTTGATCTGCCCCCATTTCATTAGATATCCAATCTGAAACATCTTACGTTTTAGCATTTCTGTAAGCAGTTTTGCTGTAGCTGGAATGGTTTGACAGTTGGTGTGCTGTATACTGTATGCAGCATTGACAGTTGGTGTGCTGTATACTGTATGCAGCATTGACAGTTGGTGTGCTGTATGCTGTATGCAGCATTGACAGTTGGTGTGCTGTATGCTGTATGCAGTATTGACAGTTGCTATGGGGGAAAATAGTCAGGTCAGTGGTCAGACCCTGAGTAAAACAAGTACTGTATTGAAGGCATGCAGCAACACACACACCTCAGAGTAAGTGCTACTTACACGTATTTATTAATAGATTAAGATGACACAAAGTCATTATTTCAGTATACAGACACTCTAAATATGACATTATACATGGTGTAAATCTTGAAATTCGCCTTTTAACTTAAAGAAATGATAAAGACGCTTGATTGCACTTTGTTTTAAATGGGAGCAGATGTGAAAGGTATTTACGCCTGGATCAGGGGCACTAGGGTATCACCTGGGAACATACCACCTGCCACATTGTGACTGGTATTGTTACGTTCGAACAAGGGGGAGGAGTTTACTTGTATTTGGTATTAAACTGTTAGTGGCATTTAAGCAAAGCTATAGATAGAGTTAACGGAACAGCACAGCCTCAAGGTGAAGCTCCCACCGCATCGCATCGCATGTGTTTACACTGTATACGTTTTACTGTGAAATCACAGGAAGTACCAAGGATTATGGGTAAAACACAGAAGGGTTATAATGTGCGTTTTCCGCATTCCTATAGACTTGTATTACAGTGCGGTCTGGACAGGACGTCACACGCGTGTGCATTTACAACATGGAACATACATGTGGGGATGTCCCAGCGGATCGGATAACACGTATTTTATTAAACAGAGCGAAACACGTGTAATGGGACCCAAGTGACATTCAGATTATTTTCAATTCTACCGTCTCATTGAACTGCACAGACAGGTCCCGGGATTAAACTTCCCACTCGAGAGACCCACTAGTGGGTGACAGTCACCTATCAGACCCCACGTCCTAAACATAAATTTTCAGGTGTTAATTGCTCAATAGCATCCAAACATTACTGAATAGATTAAAGGGCAAGTCCGCACCTCAAATAAAAGGTTTATAAATTGGTAAATCACCCTTCAAACCCTAAAACTGTAATAGTAATAGTTACAAATTATGAGAGATGTAAGACATAATAATAATAATAATAATTATTATATATATCATTATCATTATAACCTCGCACAGCTTTAAGAGGAGGCACCCATAAAAGCAGCTAATATCTTGGAATAATCTTACTAATTGTCACTGGAATCTAATCCCCGGCCATCGGCAGTGTCCAGGACTTAACTATTACCACGATGTAAAGTAAATCCTAAAGGTTATACACATGTGTGTACACTGACCCTTTAATCTAAATGGGAGGGGTGGGGCCTTTCTATGTTCATTATCAGCAACTGGGTACACCCACTGCAATACTGCAATAGTTCAGTGTATTCATGTTGTGATGTTATGTCTCATCCCCATCTCCTCTAGACTGTAAGCTCTCGGGCCAGGCCCTCCATCCTATTGTACCACGGTAATGCTGGAACTTACCACACTGAATGCTGCTGGACCAGCACTTACATTTTTTGCACTTTGTATAACTTGCACTACCCTTGTAGGAAAGTGCTGGCACTGAAGGGTTAATGGCAATGTTCTGGGAAAGTGCTGGCACTGAAGGGTTAATGAATGTGAAAGCCCCATGTAACGCATATAATGACCTCCCAACACTCCCATTTAAATCTGCCTTTATAGGCAGAGCTGTGATCATTCGTGTTGTAATTTAAAGGGTAAGTAAAGAGGTGTTGGGACAATCTACACTTTATATCACCATCGATACAATCCCGTCACTTAGTACAGGGCACAGATATACCAAGGGGCGTATAACACAGACCATGGCAGTCACAAGAAGGGCAGACAGGGAAGGGGGTCTGCGGGGGTTGGAAATGTTAAACATAGGACAGTGGAAGGAATCCTGTTGACAGCTCCAACAGGTGATGTTCAGGGAAGACCCCCATGCAAGCAGCCAATGTCAAAAGCTTATGATAAACATGAACACATTGTGGGCTCCCAGTTAAACTACGATTCCCAGAATCCCCTGAAAGACCGCATTGTGGCCATACTTCACCTACAAAAAAACTCTAATTCTCTCTGATATTTTCAGGGTTAATAGTTGATCACGGAAGGAGAAACTCCCACTTGGTGTTTGGTCCATTAATATTTCATTGATAATAATTCTGCATTTGGCTCATTGCTGGGGACACAGTAACACTGAGCGGCCTTTTCTAATTATATATTAATACACATATCAGAGCCTTGAAAAGGGGCTCATTCACCAAACATGGGCGGAGCTATTATCAATCATGATTCAAACATTGGAAAGCCATTCTAGGGGATGTAGGCGGGCAAATGCTGCTCATTGGCTGAAAACTATCAATGCAATAAGACCACAGCGCCCCCTATCCAATTCCTGTCTTATGGGGCCCATACATACACCAATCCCATGTTCGTCTGATTTTAGTCTGATTTGTTCCCTATTGGACACATCAAAATGTTTATCAGACCAATACGGATTGTACAATGCAGTGAACCAACCATCTGTGCATGTATGGGTCCATTCAACACATGTAAATGACACTCAGGACTTTAACCCGAATGGTGTGTGAATTTGTGATGGAGATACAGTAAGATGTGGGGATTGTAACGTAAAGCGCAGGTTGGGGTGGATTTACTAACACAATCAGGGCTCTCGGTTATCTGTAACGTAAAGCGCAGGTTGGGGTGGATTTACTAACACAATCAGGGCTCTCGGTTATCTGTAACGTAACGCGCAGGTTGGGGTGGATTTACTAACACAATCGTGGCTCTCGGTTATCTGTAACGTAAAGCGCAGGTTGGGGTGGATTTACTAACACAATCTGGCTCTCGGTTATCTGTAACGTAACGCAGGTTGGGGTGGATTTACTAACACAATCGTGGCCTCGGTTATCTGTAACGTAACGCGCAGGTTGGGGTGGATTTACTAACACAATCGTGGCTCTCGGTTATCTGTAACGTAAAGCGCAGGTTGGGGTGGATTTACTAACACAATCAGGGGGTGGATTTACTAACACAATCGTGGCTCTCGGTTATCTGTAACGTAATGCGCAGGTTGGGGTGGATTTACTAACACAATCGTGGCTCTCGGTTAT
>JAACNH010000449.1:149879-210683 GCA_019447015.1 Hymenochirus boettgeri | reverse complement strand
CCTTTCGAACCCTGGTCTATAACACCCAGTGTACCCCACACACCCTTAGAGAAACCCTGGTCTATAGCACTCAGTGTACCCCACACCCTTTCAGAAACCCTGGTCTATAACACCCAGTGTACCCCACACACACCCTTAGAGAAACCCTGGTCTTAGACACCCAGTGTACCCACATACCCTTACAGAAAACCCTGGTCTATAGCACCCAGTGAACCCCACACACTATTATGAAACCCTGGTCTTAGCACCCAGTGTACCCCACACACTATTAGAAACCCTGGTCTATAGCACCCAGTGTACCCCACATACCCTTATCAGAAACCCTGGTCTATAGCACCCAGTGTACCCCACACACTATTAGAAACCCTGGCTATAGTACCCAGTGTACCCCACACACCCTTAGAGAAACCTGGTCTATAGCACCCAGTGTACCCCACATACCCTTAGAGAAACCCTGGTCTATAACACCCAGTGTACCCCACACCCTATCAGAAACCCTGGTCTATAGCCCCAGTGTACCCCACGCACACTATTAGAAACCCTGGTCTATAACACCCAGTGTACCCCACACACTATTAGAACCCTGGTCTATAGTACCCAGTGTACCCCACACACCCTTAGAGAAACCCTGGTCTATAGCACCCAGTGTACCCCACACACCCTATCACAAACCCTGGTCTATAGCACCCAGTGTACCCCACATACCCTTAGAGAAACCCTGGTCTATAGCAGCCAGTGTACCCCACACACTATTAGAAACCCTGGTCTATAGCACCCAGTGGTACCCCACACACTATTAGAAACCCTGGTCTATAGCACTCAGTGTACCCCCACACACCCTTAGAGAAACCCTGGTCTATAGCACCCAGTGTACCCCACATACCCTTATCAGAAACCCTGGTCTATAGCACCCAGTGTACCCCACATACTATTAGAACCCTGGTCTATAGCCCCAGTGTACCCCACACACTATTAGAAACCCTGGTCTATAGCACCCAGTGGTCCCCCACATTCCCCTTACAGAAACCCTGTCTATAGCACCCAGTGTACCCCCACACACTATTAGAAACCTGGTCTATAAGTACCCATGTACCCCAACACCCTTAGAGAAACCCTGGTCTATCACCCAGTGTACCCCCACATACCCTTAGAGAACCCTGGTCTATAACACCCAGTTAACCCCACACCCTATCAGAACCCTGGTCTATAGCACCCATGTACCCCACACCACACATTTAGAAACCCTGGTCTATAACACCCGTGTACCCCACCCCAGAACCCTATCAGAAACCCTGGTCTATAGCTCCCAGTGTACCCCACACTATTAGAAACCCTGGTCTATAGTACCCATGTACCCCACACACCCTTAGAGACAACCCTGGTCTATAGCACCCAGTGTACCCCACCACAACCCTATCAGCAAAACCCTGGTCCTATAGCACCCAGTGTACCCCACATACCCTTAGAGAAACCCTGGTCTATAGCACCCAGTGTACCACACACACCCTATCAGAAACCCTGGTCTATACACCCAGTGTACCCCACACACCCTATCGAAACCCTGGTCTATAGCACCCCTGTACCCCACACACTATTAGAAAACCCTGGTCTATAGCACCCAGTGTTACCCCACACACTAATTAGTAAACCCTGGTCTATAGCACCCAGTGTACCCCACACACCCTTAAGAGAAACCACCCTGGCCCCCCCCCCCCTCTATAGCTCCCAGTGTACCACCCACCCACACTAGATAGAAAACCCTGGTCATATGCACCCATGTACCCACACACACCCTTAGAGAAACCCTGGTCTATAACCACCCATGTGTACCCCACACACCCTTTAGTACCCTGGTCTATAGCACCCAGTGTATCCCCAACACCTATTAGATACCCTGGTCTATAGCACCCATGTACCCCACACACCCTTAGAGAACCCCTGGTCTATAGCACCCCAGTGTACCCCAGCCCACACCCCATAGATCCTGGTCCTATAGCACCCAGTGTACCCCACACACCCTTAGAGAAACCCTGGTCTATAGCACCCAGTGTACCCCACATACCCTTAGAGAAACCCTGGTCTATAGCACCCATGTTACGCCACACCCCTATCAGAAACCCTGGTCTATAACACCCAGTGTACCATACACTATTAGAAACCCTGGTCTATAGTCCCAGTGTACCCACACACCCTATCAGAATCCCTGGTCATAGCACCCCGTGTACCCCCCACACACCCTTATAGAAACCTTGTCTTAGCACCCAGTGTACCCCACATACCCTTAGGAAAACCCTGGTCTATAGACCCAGTGTACCCCACACACCCTATCAGAAACCCTGTGTCTATAACACCAGTGTACCATACACTATTAGATAAACCCTGGTCTATAGTACCCAGTGTAACCCACACACCCTATCAGAAACCCTGTCTATACACCCGTGTACCATACCACTATTAGACAACCCTGGTCTATAGCACCCAGTGTACCCCACACACCCTATCAATACCCTGGTCTATAACACCCAGTGTACCCCACCACACCCATTCAAATCCCTGGGCTATAGCACCCAGTGGTACCCCACACACTATTAGAAACCCTGGTCTTAGCACCCAGTGAACCCACACACCCTATCAGAAAACCCTGGTCTATAGCACCCAGTGTACCCCACACACTATTAGAAACCCTGGTCTATAGCACCCAGTGTACCCCACACACCCTATCAGAATCCCTGGTCTATAGCACCCAGTGTATCCCACACACCCTATCATAAACCCTGGTCTATAACACCCAGTGTACCCCACCAGACCACCCCCCCCCTAACCATAGCAACAATGTAACGTAAATCTATAGTAACATAGTATCATATTAACATAGAACCATAGGAACAATGTAACGTAAATCTATAGTAACATAGTATCATATTAACATAGAACAATAGGAACAATGTAACGTAAATCTATAGTAACATAATATCATAGTAACAGAACCATAGGAACAATGTAGCGTAAAACCATAGCAACATAGTATTATAGTAACATAGAATCATAGTAACTTAGTAACAAAGAAACACAGAAAAACAGTATTATAGTAACATAGAACAATAGAAACATTGTATCATAGTAAAATAGTATTATAGTAACATAGAACAATAGAAACATTGTATCATAGTAAAATAGTATTATAGTAACATAGAACAATAGAAACATTGTATCATAGTAAAATAGTATTATAGTAGCATAGAACAACAGAAACATTGTATCATAGTAAAATAGTATTATAGTAACATAGAATACGTCATTTTGACTCCCATAGGTAATATCTGTAATTGCAGATGATCATTTTTTAAATTATCCCACTTTATTAGCATCGTCAAGCAATATGGCAGCTCCCACTTATATCAACCCAGAGGCATTCAAAGATTTAATAAAACCACTGATGTAGACTATTTGCAGGAAGAAGAGTATCTACCCATATCTCCCTATGATTGTAAAAGAGGATCTAAGCTGAGCATAGTATCTAAGGTTCAAAGGGGCAAGGTGTAAAGTTACAGACCTCTACAGACTTTTGGGAATGATAACAGGTGATTAGCAGGAGGCTAAGTAACAAATGTCATTTTAAAGTCAGTAAATATTTTATAATAATTCAGGGGAAGGAATTATGTAATATTTACCAAAATAATGTCAGCTGATGCTCAAACCCTGGTCTATATCACCCAGTGTACCCCACACACCCTATCAGAAACCCGCCGTCTATAGCACCAGTGTACCACACACTATTAGAAACCCTGGTCTATAGCACCCAGTGCACCCCACACACACTATTAGAAACCCTGGTCTATAGCACCAGTGTACCACACACTATTAGAAACCCTGGTCTATAGCACCCAGTGTACCCCACACACTATTAGAAACCCTTGTCTATAGCACCAGTGTACCCCACACACTATTAGAAACTGGTCTATAGCACCAGTGTACCCCACACACTATTAGAAACCTCCGGTCTATAGCACCGAGTGTACCCACACACCCTATTCAGAAAACCCTGGTCTATAGCACCCAGTGTACCCACACACTATTAGAAACCCTGGTCTATAGCACCCAGTGTACCCCCACACACTATTAGAAACCCTGGTCTATAGCACCCAGTGTACCCACACACTATTAGAAACCCTGGTCTATAGCACCAGTGTACCCCACACACACTATTAGAAACCCTGGTCTATAGCACCCAGTGTACCCCACACACACTATTAGAAACCCTGGTTCTATAGTACCCAGTGCACCCCCACACTATTAGAAACCCTGGTCTATAGCACCCAGTGTACCCCACACACTATTAGAAACCCTGGTCTATAGCACCCAGTGTACCCCACACACCCTATTAGAAACCCTGGTCTATAGCAGCCAGTATACCCCACACACCCTTTCAGAAACCCTGGTCTATAGCAGCCAGTGTACCCCACACACCCTATTAGAAACCCTGGTCTATAGCAGCCAGTGTACCCCACACACCCTATCAGAAACCCTGGTCTATAGCAGCCGGTGTACCCCACACCCTATCAGAAACCCTGGTCTATAGCACCCAGTGTACCACACACACTATTAGAAACCCTGGTCTATAGCAGCCAGTGTACCCCACACACTATTAGAAACCCTGGTCTATAGCAGCCAGTGTACCCCACACACCCTATCAGAAACCAGGCATTGGTACTGAAATTGGACCCTACACTCCTTTTCGGGTGTTGTAGTTGTACACAGGTTTTTTAATCCCAGTATAGTATGGGTTAGCACTGAAAACTGCTCATTAGCTATGTCACATTGTATCTCTTTGTACGAAGCATTTATCCCTTTCCTATAGCCACAATTATGTTTCTTACCTTCCTAAGGGCATACATTAAACCTCCTCCCCATTGAATTTAGTCAATCTTTCAATACAGCAGCCAGTCCAGTGACAACGTAACACGTTCTATGGGTAGTAATGGGTTCATTTATGTATAGCAAAGGGCATGCTACCATTCAGGGAAAAAGTGGGAATGGAAACACTAACATACCCTAAGCCTTGTTGTGTATATTGAGGTCTCTCCCTGTTCACCTTAATAATAGGAAATATGAACATAAACGAAAGCACATTCTTAGCAGATACCCCAAACTACCATAATAGGTTCATGAAATTCACCTACCACACAGAGATTCCATGCACATGTGGTCAGGAGGACACTCGGAACATGGAATTCCTTCTCTGAAAGGTCTCTCTCCCTCAAAATTTCCTCTGGAAAGAGAGAAGAAAAACACAATTTCATCTGTGGGATAATTGTTATAATTGTACATACTTACACACAGAGCCTTGGTCTGACAATCTACTTATGTCTTGAGTTTCCGTTACATGTCATTGTACAAACTATCCTGAATTTGACCCTACAAGAAATATACCTTTAGGATAAAGGTGATAATGTCAGGGCTGTATTTGTGTGAAGTTTCTCAGTCCCTATCAATAGGAACAGAATGTTACGTGTGGTGAACAGAAATAAACAGACAGTAATTAGCTCAGTTGCTGCAACACATCAAGACTTTCCCAATAGAGGTTTCGGTCTCTATTTATTAGGGTGGTTTTCTCCTATACTGATTGGTAGTTTGTCTCCTCAACACCAGTGAACGTGGGACCTGCAGTTCTTTCTTATCTCACCTAAGCTGTGGGTCATTTACATAAAGAAGAAGCTCAGTCTAAAATACACAGATCCTCAATTCTACCGCTGGTACAGGCATGCTCAGTGGTTTTGTCATTACCAAATGAGAGAGGGAGGGAGAATCTGACTTTAAATTAAATCATTCTGGTTTAAAGAAACATTCTCACCCATCTCCATGTGACCTCACTTACCTCTAAACCAAACAAGCAATAGTACAAACAGGAAATAATTAGGCAGTTTATTTGCTTTATTGACCAACATCACAAATGATTGTTCAGACAATTAAAAAGTTGCTGGAACAACCACTGACAAGAAAAGAAAAATGACTAACAAAACAATCTGTATCATTTATATTTACCTGAGATAGTGGAACTTGGAGATGAAGGTACATGGAGATAGCAGTATATGGAGAAGGTGGTACACAGAGATGGTGATACAAGAGATGGTGGCACGCAGAGTTGGTGGTACACAGAGATATAGTGTATATATAAAGTTCCTGCTCTATGCAGATGATCTCGTACTGCTATCATTAGACAGTCCAGCCATCCTGGAGAAACTCAGTGCAACCTGGACCCTATCTATCTAACTAAAGTTATGATGTAACAGAAGAAAAACTAAAAATAAACACACTGCCCTTCATTCACACCGAACAACGAGATACTCAGCAGAACAGAGAAATCTACATATCTCGCCTGGAGATCGACCATTCTGGGAGCTTTAGGGCAGCTATAGAGACTGAAAGCAAAAGACTCCAAACCTTTAATGTTATAAGAAAACAACTGGATCCCCTCAAACCACCAGTAAAAGTCTCCGACAGAGTCATATCCCCAATCCTACTCTATGGCAGTGAAGTTTGGGGCCCTGTCTCCTATTCAGACCAATCACAATGGGAATCTGGCCCCCAGAAATACTCCATCTGGAATTCTGTAACCACCTCCTCCAGGTCCATCGCAGTCCATCAAACAGCGCTTGTCGGGCTGAGCTTGGCAGATTCCCATTACTGCTTGAGATACAATAAAGGGCCCTATCATTCTGGGCTCCCCTACAGAACAGTAGCCCAACTCTTACCATCATAAAGCCTCACTACACAACAAAGACCAGGAAGCGCCATGTGCACTGAAACAACTAATCAGCTCCCTACTAACCTCAACAGTGGCGTGGTTAGGGGGGGATTATCGGTGCCTGGAATCCCCCTTTCTCCTATGTGTTCTGTACCTTTAAAAAAAAAAGTTTGTGCTAGGGGCGATTGGGGCTCAGCATTCCAGTGCCACACTAGCCTCCAATTGGGGGATTGTGAGATAACATTCCTTTTTTCCGTGACCCGTACAGGAGCAGCTGGTCCCACAAGGAAATTCGGGTTCGTGTAGTAAAAGATACCCCAGTGACTTCACAGGATTTCCTGCTTCCCCGGGGTTTTCCTTTAGGCTTCTCCCTTATTGCTCCTGGTGGTCTAGTTGAGGTACTGCATTACGATCTCCATTCAGATCGCAGTGCAGTACAGGCTATAGTAAGCTGTCAGTGTGTGACAGCTTACTATAGTATTTGTGAGTAGAACTCAGAGTTCCATTCACAAATAGGATTTTTTCTAAGTCTTTGCTACTTAGCAAAAACTAATTATTGATCTTTGCCAATGAATGAAAAATCCCTTCCTGGAAAAAAATTCTGGAAAGTGAATTTTCCAATCGGATTTCGACTTTCAAGTCGTTCAAGTTTATTCCAAGTTCGTTATCATTCACTAAGATGATCTGATGATTATCTTTGGGAATAAAAAAAGTTAAATGCACATATAAAAAAATCTTTTTTCTTTTTTTTTTTACAATAAAGCTATAATTAGAAAACAAAATGTCTTCTCTAACCTGCCCATTATTATTATTCCTCTAATTTAAATGGAATTTAAGCCTATTATTATTGCAGAGGTACCAAAAAAATACTGAATTTAATTTTTTAGGATCAGTAAAGGGCAAAAACTTGTACGTCTCTTAGTACCAACCAGTTTTCACTAAAATACCACTAAGGGGGAGTGTGTGTGTGGGGAATGGGTTGTGGCGTTTTTTAAATTTTATTCTGGTATTTGCTCTTGTACATGCTTCCCATTTAAGCTAGTTGATGGCCACATCTCTGTCTGCACCCACGCATATGGCATACCCTTTGATTCAGGACATGTGGGACATTTAGTGGGTTTAGGTAGGATTTAATCCTTTGAATCATCTTATTTTATTTTTTCACAAAATCTCCTAAAGGCAAGGAGTTCTATGGATTATAGCCTCTGGAATTCTTCATGTATGTATGAAACCATGGCACTGTTACATAGGTGAAGGTGTGTAGATTTCAAAAATATATAGTTTGTGTGGGGTATTTTCAAGTTTTGGGGCTGTTTCCTTATAATGAAAAGTAGAGGATACATCATCCCTTATAATACATGAGTGGTACCCAGAGTTCCCTGTATAACTCAGTCTGCGTCCTTGTACCTTTATATAGACACAGAACTCCTCAGTGACTTCTATAATTTACAGTGGGGGATAATATCCTTATATACATGAGTGGTACCCAGAGTTCCCTGTATAACTCAGTCTGTGTCCTTGTACCTTTATATAGACACAGAACTCCTCAGTGACTTCTAATATCCTTATAATTTACAGTAGGGGATGCATTATTCACTATATAACCCACACCTTCCATTAAAGGGCAAGTCCAACCCCCCAAATACAAAAATTTAACCTTTTCATTCACCAACCAAAAACCTCAATAACGCTCCCATGCTGAGATATTGAATTCCTCTCGGCTGTTGCAAGCTGGATATGAGCACACAGCAGCAGAGGAGGCTTGTTCAGTAAAAATATAGTAATAAAAAACACTTATATTTTTTAAACTAATAAAACACTTCTATGATTAAACATTATGATTGTGTTATAAAGCTACATTTTAAAATCTAAATCCATGTGCTATGTGAATGATGTGAATGACATCATTGCACTTTGTCCAAGGTAACACATGCAGGAATCACCCCTTGAAAATCCCACGCTTGCCCCTGCACAAACCCACACAACCTGCCAAAACCTCAGCTCATAGCAGAAATAACCAAGAGCCCATTGGATTACATAGATAAATGGAAGAATTTATTAAATTGTATTTAATTAGATCAACTAGACTATAAGTTACGTTCTTGACTAACTATATGCCAGGCACTGGATAGCGACTACACACTGGCCCCCTACCTGGAAAGCATCAAAAACCCTAAAGAGAGAGTCCTGAGTGAGTGGCATGTTTAGGGGGATTACTGGTGCCAGAATCCCCCTTCTGCTTGCTCAGTGCGGTCTGGTGTTCTTATCCACGTCTACTTGTGCCCATAGATTGTTACATAGTTATGTAGTTCTTGTTGACCTGGGGATCCTTTTCAATTGTCATTTGGAGTCAGGAAATAATCTCTCCCCCTTTTTGTCTTCCTCTGGATCAACTGTTATGTAGGGTTAAAAAGAAGGGTATAAAGGTCGGACTAGATGGACGTATGTCTTTATACAACCTCCATTACTATGTTACTATGTAACTGTTATACAGACATTATGGGTAGGGTATAAAGGTCGGACTAGATGGACGTATGTCTTTATAAAACCTCCAATACTATGTTACTATGTAACTGTTATACAGACATTATGGGTAGGGTATAAAGGTCGGACTAGATGGACGTATGTCTTTATATATATTGAAGTTTATTAACAGGCTACAAATATGCATAAACAATAAACTGAAACAAACAATACAATACATAGCATATTGGCTTTTGGGCAAAAAAATAAAAATTCTCTTTCCGAGAAGAAAGTCCAGTCCAAAGGAAATAAAAAGTCTTACAGCAGACAACAAATATAAAAACAATCTTATTTCAGATCTTTCTTAAAAAGTAACTAAAATCGATCTCCAATGAGATATAAAGTAAATTCAACTCTTACATCAGAGAAAAAAAGAAACAAAATAAAACCGAGCCCGCCTACCTACACTCTAATATAACTGACCCTGTAACCTACCTACACAGATAGATGATGAGGGGATAGACAACCATTCGCACTATCACGCAAATAACTTAAAGTATCTTACTGCAGAAAAAAGGAAAACATAAGTTTGACTTGTTCAAGTTTATAAACCACATTTATTCCAACATCCATACAACGAGACAACAAGGAAACAAAATATTAAACCTAACATTACAACATATTAAAACTAACATTATAACATATTAAAACTAACATTATAACATATTAAACCTAACATTATAACATATTAAACCTAACATTATAACATATTAAACCTAACACGAAAAGAAACATCAAAACAAGAATCGTTTGGCTTCCGTTGAAACCTACTAAGGATACATTCTACATTCTAATGCACTTAGACACTTGAGAGGGCAAAGTGTAAACAACTCACCCTGGAATGCATGAGCCCAGACATAAAAACACAAAGGGCCTAGGGCAAAAAAAGGGCAAGTGATAAGACAGGAAAAACCACCACCAAGAAACATCAGGACCCCTCAAGGGGGCTCAAGGTACAGGCCTCTCCACAGAGTAGACCATCTCCCTTCTCTCATCCTCTGTTTCTCCAGAGCCTTCACCTTAAACATTTCCCTCAGGATGTTGGAAACCACCACCTCACAGGAAAGGACTTTATGCCTAATTGAAATTTGGCACCGTGCACTCCACGTGTAGAATTTTACTATTGTGCTAACTAGAAATAAGGTGCTTAACTCAATACTTGCATGCCTTTGAGACACCCCATAAGCCCACCCCTGGTATGACATACCTGAGAGGCAGGGGATAACCAACTTTCTGGACACCCTTTTGTAAACTTCTATGTTAAAAGGACAATTAAGCAGGAAGTGGTCCATCGTTTCCTCAAGACCACTGCAGCTCTCCTGGGGACACATTCGGTCATTGCAGCGCCTACTTATCACATTGCCTCTTACATAGAGTTTTCCATGGAAGGAACGCCAAGCAATATCCCTAAACTTCGGGGGAACCCTGGGGGACACCACTAAAGAGAGCCCTATACTCAATATATTGCTTGGGCAGTCTTTTAAGACCAGCGGCTCATGAAAATAGGAAGACAAGACCCTCTGGTCGATGGCCCTCCTAGGTGAGGATCTAATTTCTTCCATTCCCACTTGCCACTTCCTCATGGCTTTCAGGGCTCCTGCCACATAGGAGGGGAGAGGACCTCGATGATTCCGCAGACTCTTTACCAAGCCGCCCTTCATCCAAGACCCAAGAAATGGAGTGACCCAGCTCTTAAAAATCTCTACCCACAAAGGAGGCTTCTCTTCGAGGAGGTTTGCAAAGTTGTATTTAACAAACATGTTCACAAAGAACACGACAGGGTTGAGCATGCCCAACCCTCCCTCCTTCCTTTGCCGGTAGGCGACAGTCCTATTGATTAGGTTCAGTTTGTTTCCCCATAAAAGCAGGAAAAACAAACTATTGATTCTTGCATAGTACTTCTCTGGCAAAAGGCACTCAGTACTTACATACAGAAAAAGCGGGACCAGGTAAGTTTTGATCAATGAAACCCTTTCACTAAGAGTGTATGGTCTCCCCTTCCACTGATCCACCCTGGAAGATGCAAGTTCCAACCTAGACACCCAATTTGTCTCAGCGAAATCGCCTTGGCCAAAAGTGATCCCTAAGATCTTAATTTTGGGGGAAGGCTCAGGGAAGATTCCCGGGAGGTTAAAGGCAGGCTCGCCTTCTTTTCCCATCCAGAAAGCTTCACATTTGTTCCTGTTGATGAGGGAACCTGAAGCCTCAGAATATTCTTGTACCAGTTCGGCCACTTCGACCGCCTCGTCGGAGCTCGAGACTACCAGAGTAATGTCATCCGCATAGGCAGCTACCTTCAAGGAAACTCCCGGAGAGACAGGTACCCCCTGCAGCACGCTGCCATCAAACCTCTTGATCAGAGGATCTATGGCGAAAGCGTAAAGCAGAGGGCTGAGCGGGCAACCCTGCCTGACCCCAGAAGAGACCCTAAAAGGTTCCCCCAACCAGCCATGCACAAAGGGAATGCTTTCAGCGCCTTCATACAAAACCATGAGCCAATTGATGAAACCCTCAGGAACACCGTATCTTCCAAGGACACTCCAGAGATACTTGTGATTCACTCTATCAAAGGCCTTAGACTGGTCCAGTGACAAAAGGTATTTTCCCCACTCACAAGACCTGCAACGCATTAGGGCCTCCCGGACCCCCAATACTGCGGAAAAGGTGGATCTACCCTTAACCGTGCAGTGCTGCGAGGGAGAAAGCACCAGGTGTGCTACCTCAAAGAGGCGATTGAACAATACTTTTGCCAAGATTTTCCTATCCGTATTGAGTAAAGCGATGGGGCGCCAGTTCTCAATATAGGAAGAATCTAACCCTTTTGACAGCAGAATCAAAGCAGAACGCCTCATGGAGGGTGGAAGGAGACCCTCAGAAAGGGAGTCCGAAAAAACCTCCACAAGACTAGGGGCCAGGACATCACAAAAGGCCTTGTAGAACTCCGCCGTGAGCCCATCGGGCCCAGGGGATTTCTTAACAGCAAGGCCTTCTATGGCTGCCCCCACCTCCTCCACAGTGATATCCCCTGTCAAAGAATCCCAAGGAATATCAGATCTTGTCTGAACAGGAGTCTGCTCCAAAAAGTTGGATATGCCGGCCTGGCTAAGCTCTTTCTCAGACAAGAGGTCAGCATAAAAGCTCTCAACAACCGACAGGATACCTGCTGGAGATGTCTCCAGGGTCCCATCACTCCCCCACAAACTGCTAATCGATTTGCGAGCGATGGAGTCCCTGCAACTCTGATAAGGATCGGGAGAATGGTGTGACCCATAATTCCTCTCAAAGTTCAGGGAGGCCAGCCGGTCATACTGGAACCTCCTCATCTGAGACTTTACCCTGGTGATCTCCCCAAAGTCACCACAATCAGACACCAGCCTATCCAACTTCCTCTTAAGTTTTAGATAGGCATGATATTTACTCTGTACCTTATCAATCGCTAGGCCTCGAAAGAGTCGTGCGGTCCTCTTTTTGGTGATCTCCCACCATTCCGTCCTACTGCGGCAGACATCCTTCAGGGACTCCTGATCATGAAAGAAGGCCAAAAAAGACTGTTTAGTACATTCCTCGTCAAGGATGGTCGAATTGAGGTGCCAGAAACCCTTACCTCTCGAGGGGGCCTCTGGAATATTCAAGGACATGACCACCAAACAGTGATCTGAGAACTCTACTGCCTTCACCTCAAGAGGAGAAGTAATAGAGTCCTTTTTAACAAAAAACCTATCTATCCTACTACTACTTTTATCTATCTATCTATCCTACTACTACTACTACTACTACTATCTATCTATCTATCTATCCTACTACTACTACTATCTATCTATCCTACTACTACTACTACCTACCTATCTATCTATCCTACTACTACTACTACCTCTATGAAAAGTGTAACCCGTGAGGCCTGGAGATTGGTGAATGCGCACATCTACCAGACCTGCCTCTCTAACTAAGCCATTCAAAAATACGCTGTCGTACCCCAACCTGCCAGCCTGGCCTCCCCTGTCCATTGGCCTAGCGATGGTGTTAAAATCCCCACCAAACACTACAGGCTGGGCTGTAAAAAGAAAGGGCTTTATTCTGGTAAACAATTCCTTCCTCTCGGCCTTCGTCTGAGGGCCATAAAAATGTATTAGCCGCAGAGGCGAACTGATCACCAGAACATCCATAAGCATGCAGCGTCCCATCTCGATTTCAATCACCCGTTTGACCGTTACCATATCTGTTTTAAAAAGAACAGCCACTCCACTGTAAGGCTCGGCGGCAAGAGACCAAAAGGACGGTCCACAGGACCAGTCCCCCTTGGCGCAATGGATCTCAGCCAAGGTGGTGAGCCGGGTCTCCTGCAAAAAGAAAATGTCTGCCTCAATTCGGGAGAGAAAAAATAACGCCATGCTACGTGCACTTACAGACTTGATGGAGGCAACATTAATGGTTGCATATCTTATTGGAGGGGGCACAGCCATTTACAAGGTGAATGAAGTTATGGGGGGTTTTCATTTACCCTTCTTTACCCTCCTCCCCTCATCATCGGACCCTTCCCTCTTAGCTGAGAGGCCGGATGGCATCCGCTCAGCCTCCTGATTGTCTATAAAAATTAAATCACTGGAAGAAGAGGTTTCTCTAGCTAATTCTCTCTCTAGCCTCGCTATTTCTCCCTCCAGATTGTCCTCTCCTAACACAGAGTAAGGATTTTTAAGCGGAATAGACAATTTGGGAATGGGCTTGTTCCTCTTGCTCCTCCCACTTCCCACCAAACTCCATCCCCCCTTCTCGACAGTGGAGGACCTTCGGACTCTGGAAGCAGAGTTACCAACTGGGTGAGATATTTGGGCAAGAGCCCCCCTTGACTTGGATCTGGTAACCCTGGCTTCGGGCTTATAAATAGGTCCAGAAATGAGCTTGGGTTTGGGTGACCCTGATATATTTTTGGTCATCTCTGCTCTGGGAGCTTCCTGTGGAGTCACAGTGACAGGGTTAGGGTTAGGGTTAAGGGTTAACTGTTATACAGACATTATGGGTAGGGTATAAAGGTTGGACTAGATGGATGTATGTCTTTATACAACCTCCAATACTATGTTACTATGTAACTGTTATACAGACATTATGGGTAGGGTATAAAGGTCGGAGTAGATGGACGTATGTCTTTATACAACCTCCAATACTATGTTACTATGTAACTGTTATACAGACATTATGCGTAGGGTATAAAGGTTGGACTAGATGGACGTATGTCTTTATACAACCTCCAATACTATGTTACTATGTAACTGTTATACAGACATTATGGGTAGGGTATAAAGGTCGGACTAGATGGACGTATGTCTTTATAAAACCTCCAATACTATGTTACTATGTAACTGTTATACAGACATTACAGAGCTTTTGTGTAGGTATAAAGGTCGGATAGATGACGTATTCTTTATACACCCTCCAATAACTATGTCACTAATGTACTGTTTATACAGACATATGGGTAGGGTATAAAGGTGGACTAAATGGACGTATGTCTTTATACAACCTCCAATACTATGTTACTATGAACTGTTATACAGACATTATGGGTAGGGTATAAAGGTTGACTAGATGGACGTATGCTTTATACAACCTCCAATACTATGTTACTATGTAACTGTTATACAGACATTATGGGTAGGGATAAAGGTTGGATACATGGACGTATGTCTTTATACAACTCAATAACTATGTTTCTCTATGTAACTGTTATACAGACATTATGGGTAGGGTATAAGGTTGGACTAATGGACGTATGTCTTTCTACAACCTCCATACTCTGTTACTATGTAACTGTTATACGACATTATGGGTAGGGTATAAGGTTGGACTAGTGGACGTAGTCGTTATACACACTCCAATACTATGTTTACTATGTACTGTTATACAACATTATGGTAGGGTTAAAGGTTGGACTAGATGGTCGTATGTCCTTTATACAACCTCCAATACTATGTTACTATGTAACTGTTATACAGACATTATGGGTAGGGTATAAAGTGTTGGACTAGATGGACTATGTCTTTATACAACCTCCATACTAATGTTACTATGTAACTGTTTACCAGACATTATGGGTAGGGTATAAAGTTCGGACTAATGGACGTGTCTTTATACAACCTCCAATACTATGTTACTATGTAAAACCTGTGTTACAGACATATGGGTAGGGTATAAGGTACTAGATGGACGTATGTCTTTATACAACCTCCAATACTATGTTCACTATTTACTGTTATACAGACATTATGGTAGGGGGTATAAAGGTCGGACTAGAGGACGTATGTCCTTATAACACCTCCAACTATGTTACTATTTAACTGTTATACAGACATTAGGGTAGGTATAAGGTGACTAGATGGACGTATGTCTTTATACAACCTCCAATACATGTTACTATGTTACTGTTATACAGACATTATGGGTAGGGTATAAAGGTTGGACTAGATGACGTATGTCTTTATACAACCTCCAATACTATGTTACTATGTAACTGTTATACAGACATTAGGGTAGGGTATAAAGGTTTGGACTAGATGGACGTAGTCTCTTATATACAACCTACAATACTATGTTTACTATGTAACTGTTATACAGACATTATGGGTAGGGTATAAAGGTTGGACAAGATGGACGTATGTCTTTATACAACCTCCCAATACTATGTTTACTATGTAACTGTTATACAGACATTATGGGTAGGGTATAAAGGTGTGACTAGATGGACGTATGTCTTTATACAACCCCAATACTATGTTTACTATGACACTGTTATACAGACTTATGGGTAGGGTATAAAGGTTGGACTAGATGGACGTTGTCTTTATACAACCTCCAATACTATTTACTATGTAACTGTTATACAGACATTATGGGTAGGGTATAAAGGTTGGACTAGATGGACGTATGTCTTTATTACACCTCCAATACTATGTTACTATGTAACTGTTATACAGACATTATGGGTAGGGTATAAGGTTGGACTAGATGGACATGTCTTTATACACCTCCAATACTATGTTACTATGTACTGTTATCCGACATTATGGGTAGGGTATAAAGGTTGGACTAGATGGGTAGTCTTATACAACCCTCCATACTATGTTACTATTAACTGTTATACACAACTTATGGGTAGGGTTAAAGGTTGGACTAGATGGACGTATGTCCTTTATACAACCCTCCAATACTATGTTACTAATGTAACTGTTTACAGACATTTATGGTAGAGGTCATAAAGGTCGGACTAGATGGACGTATGTCTTTAATACAACCTCCAATAGATGTTACTATGTAACTGTTAATACAGACATTATGGTAGGGTATAAAGGTTGGACTAGATGGACGTATGTCTTTATACAACCTCCAATACATGTTACTATGTAACTTTATACAGACATTATGGGTAGGGTAAAAGGTTGGACTAGATGGACGTTGTCTTTATACAACCTCCAATACTATGTTCTATGTACTGTTATACAGACTTATGGGTATGGTATAAAGGTTGGACTAGATGGACGTATGTCTTTATACAACCTCCAATACTATGTTACTATGTAACTGTTATACAGACATTATGGGTAGGGTATAAAGTTGGACTAGCATGGACGTATGTCTTTATACAACCTCCAATACTATGTTACTATGTAACTGTTTTACAGACATTATGGGTAGGGTATAAAGGTTGGACTAGATGGACGTATGTCTTTATACAACCTCCAATACTATGTTACTATGTAACTGTTATACAGACATTATGGGTAGGGTATAAAGGTTGGACTAGATGCGTATGTCTTTATCAACCTCCAATACTATGTTACTAGTAACTGTTTATACAGACATTATGGGTAGGGTATAAAGGTTGGACTAGATGGACGTATGTCTTTATACAACCTCCAATACTATGTTCTTATGTAACTGTTATACAGACATTAATGGGTAGGGTATAAAGGTTGGACAGATGGACGTATGTCTTTTTATCACACCTCCAATCCTATGTTTACTATGTAACTGTTTACAGACATTATGGGTAGGGTATAAAGGTTGGACGGATGACGTATTGTCTTTATACAACCTCCAATACTATGTTACTATGTACTGTTATAACAGACTTATGGGTGGGTATAAAGGTTGGACTAGATGGACTATGTCTTTATACCCTCCAATACTATGTTACTAATGAACTGTTAAACAGACATTATGGGTAGGTATAAAGGTTGGACTAGATGGATCGTATGTCTTTATACAACCTCCATACTAATGTTACTATGTAACTGTTATACAGATTATGGGTAAGGGTAAAAGGTTGGACTAATTGGACGTATGTCTTATACAACCTCAATACTATGTTAACTATGTAACTGTTACAGACTTATGGGTAGGGTATAAAGGTGGACTAGATGGACGGATGTCTTTATACACCTCCAATACTATTTTACTAGTAACTTGTTATCAGACCTATGGGTAGTGTATAAATGTTGGACTAATGGCGTATGTCTTTATACAACCTCCAATCTATTGTTACTATGCAACTTTTACGACATAGAAAATAATACCGCTGCATGGAGATATGAATCTATAGTAAGAACGATAATGTATAATATTATAATTACAACAACAAAAAATCTTTTAGTGTTTCGCTGTTAATTGTAACGGAGTTCTCTGTGGTGTTCGGAGGGGAGCATAATCCCTTCATGGCAAATAGTGTGTATAGCTTAGGAAAGGCAGCATGTTGACATGTGAGTAATATAATGCCACTCATGCTGGACGAAATACCGCATGGCCTACCTTATTTACTAACACCCGTCCGCCCCCTAATACCCCACTATCCTCTCGTCCCCCTCAAACCCTTCTCCTACACCTCAGCCAGTCCCCGCACACACCCTGAATTTTTGGATAAAAATCGGTTCCAGCAGGAGTTCAAAATTCTATTCCCCCCCATATTCACCCCCACCCTAAAAAAATATTTTTGTTAACCTTTTACTGGTAAAGGACATATGCATACCAAATTTGGTTGAAATCCGTGACCAACCAGTCTGTGCAATGTCAGATACTCACCGTTACAGGTGCAATGTCAGATACTCACCTTACAGGTGCAATGTCAGATACTCACCGTTACAGGTGCAATGTCAGATACTCACCTTTACGGTGCAATGTCAGATACTCACCGTTACAGTGTCAATGTCGATCTCACTGTTACAGGTGCAATGTCAGAAACGAAACTGCTTAACTTTTGTAAGTAAGGGCAATGACTGAGCCTGCCAAATTTAAGCCGTCTGCCTCCACGGGCAAGTTGAGAATAGTGATGAGTGAGTGAGTGAGGTGATGAGTGAGTAAGGAGTGAGGCTTTTGCCCTTTTCGAACGAAACCTACTTAACTTTTGTAAGCAAGGTGCGGCATGAATGAGCCTGCCAAATTTAAGCCGTCTGCCTCCACGGCAAGTTGGAGAATTAGTGATGAGTGAGTAGTGAGGTGATGAGTGAGTAGTGAGTGAGTGAGGGCTTTGCCTTTTCGAACCGAAACCTGCCTAACTTTTGTAAGAGGTGCAATGAATGAGCCTGCCAATTAATGCTGTCTGCCTCCACGGCAAGTGCAGAATTAGTGATGAGTGAGTGAGTGAGTGAGGGTTTTGCCTTTTCGAAACGAAACCTGCTTAACTTTTGTAAGTAAGGTGCAATGAATGAGCCTGCCAAATTTACGCCGTCTGCCTCCACGGCAAGTTGGAGAATTAGTGATGAGTGAGTGACTGAGTGAGTGAGGTGATGAGTGAGTGAGTGAGTGAGTGAGTTAGGGCTTTGCCTTTTCGAAATGAAACCTGCTTAACTTTTGTAAGTAGGTGCAATGAATGAGCCTGCCAAATTTAAGCCGTCTGCCTCCACGGCAAGTTGGAGATTTAGTGATAGTGAGTGAGTGAGGTGATGAGTGAGTAAGTGAGTGAGTGAGGGCTTTGCCTTTTCGAAATGAAACCTGCTTAACTTTTGTAAGTAAGGTGCAATGAATGAGCCTGCCAAATTTAAGCCGTCTGCCTCCACGGCAAGTGGCAGAATTAGTGATGAGTGAGTGAGTGAGTGAGTGAGGGTTTTGCCTTTTTGGAAACGAAACCTGCTTAACTTTTGTAAGTAAGGTGCAATGAATGAGCCTGCCAAATTTAAGCCGTCTGCCTCCACGGCAAGTTGGAGAATTGTGATGAGTGAGTGACTGAGTGAGTGAGGTGATGAGTGAGTGAGTGGTGAGTTAGGGCTTTGCTATTTCGAAATGAAACCTGCTTAACTTTTGTAAGTAAGGTGCAATGAATGAGCCTGCCAAATTTAAGCCGTCTGCCTCCACGGCAAGTTGGAGAATTAGTGATGAGTGATGAGTGAGTGAGTGAGGGCTTTGCCTTTTATTATTATAGATAATTTCCCCTTAACAGGTGTAATATATAAGGATAATGTTCACCCTACAGTGTAATATATAAGGGATAATGTTCCCCTTATAGTGTAATATATAAGGGATAATGTTCCCCTTACAGTGTAATATATAAGGGATAATGTTCCCCTTATAGTGTAATATATAAGGGTTAATGTTTCCCCTTACAGTGTATATAATATGGATAATGTTCCCCTTACCAGTGTATATATAAGGGATAATGTCCCTTCAGTAATAATAAGGGATAATGTTCCCCTTACAGTGTAATATATAAGGGATAATGTTCCCTTCAGTGTAATAATCGATATGTTCCCTAAATTGTAATATAAAGGATAGTTCCCCTTAAGTGTACTATATAAGTGCAAGTCAGATACTCACCGTTACAGTGCAATGTCAGATACTCACCGTTACAGGTGCAATGTCAATATACTCACTGTTACAGGTGCAATGTCAGAAACGAACCTTCTTACTTTTTGTAAGTAAGTGCAATGAATGAGCCTGCCAATTTAAGCCGTCTGCCTCCACGGCAAGTTGGAGAATTAGTGATGAGTGAGTGAGTGAGGTGATGAGTGAGTAAGTGAGTGATGAGGGCTTGCCTTTTCGAAACGAAACCTACTTAACTTTGTAAGCAAGGTGCAATGAATGAGCCTGCCAAATTAAGCCGTCTGCCACCACGGCAAGTGAAGAATTAGTGATAGTGAGTGAGTGGGAGGTGATGAGTGAGTAGTGAGTGAGTGAGGGCTTGGCCTTTTCGAACGAACCTGCTTAACTTTTGTAAGTAAGGTGCAATGAATGAGCCTGCCAAATTTAAGCTGTCTGCCTCCACGGCAAGTGGCAGAATTAGTGATGAGTGAGTGAGTGAGTGAGGGTTTTGCCTTTTCGAAACGAAACCTGCTTAACTTTTGTAAGTAAGGTGCAATGAATGAGCCTGCCAAATTTACGCCGTCTGCCTCCACGGCAAGTGTGAGAGATTAAGTGATGAGTGAGTGACTGAGTGATGAGGTGATGAGTGAGTGAGTGAGTGAGTGAGTTAGGGCTTGGCCTTTTCGAAATGAAACCTGCTTAACTTTTTGTAGTAAGGTGCAATGAATGAGCCTGCCAATTTAAGCCGTCTGCCTCCACGGCAAGTTGAGATTTAGTGATGAGTGAGTGGTGTGTGTGAGTGAGTAAGTGTGAGTGAGGGCTTTGCCTTTTCGAAATGAACCTGCTTAACTTTTGTAAGTAAGGTCAATGAATGGCCTGCCAATTTAAGCCGTCTGCCTCCACGGCAAGTGGCAGAATTATGTGATGAGGAGTGAGTGAGTTAGGGTTTTTGCCTTTTGGAAACGAAACCTGCTTAACTTTTGTAATAAGGTGCAATGAATGAGCTGCCAAATTTAAGCCGTCTGCTCCACGGCAAGTTGGAAATTAGTGAGAGTGAGTGACTGAGTGGTGAGGTGATGAGTGAGTGAGTGGGTGAGTTAGCTTTGCTATTTCGAAATGAAACCTGCTTAACTTTTGTAGTAAGGTGCAATGAATGAGCCTGCCAAATTTAAGCCGTCTGCCTCCACGGCAAGTGGGAATTAGTGATGGGAGTGAGTGAGTGAGTGATGAGGTCTTTGCCTTTTTTATTTGATAATTTCCCCTTACAGTGGTAATAGGTATAATGATGAATGTTCACCCTACAATTGTAATATATAAGGGATAATGTTCCCTTATAGTGTAATTATAAGGGATAATATTCCCCTTACATGTAAATATAGGATAAGTTCCCCTATCTTAATATATAAGGTTATGTTCCCTTACGTGTAATATATAAGGGATAATGTTCCCCTACAGTGTAAATATAAGGTATAAGGTTCCCCTTACAGTGTAATATATAAGGGATAATGTTCCCCTTACAGTGTAATATAAGGGATATGTTTCCCCTTTCAGTGTAATTATAAGGGATATGTTCCCCTTACGTAGTAATATATAAGGGATAAGTTCCCCTTACAGTGGTAATAATCAAGTGCAATGTTCAGATACTCACCGTACAGTGCCATTTCGATACTCACCGTTACAGGTGCAATGTCCAGACTCACTGTTACAGGTTGCAATTCAGAAACGAAACCTGCTTAACTTTTGTAAGTAAGGTGCAATGAATGAGCCTGCCAAATTTAAGCCGTCTGCCTCCACGGCAAGTTGGAGAATTAGTGATGAGTGATAGTGAGTGGATGAGTGGAGTAAAGTGAGTGAGTGAGGGCTTTGCCTTTTCGAAACGAAACCTACTTAACTTTTGTAAGCAAGGTGCAATGAAGAGCCTGCCAAATTTAAGCCGTCTGCCTCCACTGCAAGTGGCAGAATTAGTGATGAGTGTGAGTGAGGTGATGAGTGAGTAAGTGACGTGAGTGAGGGGCTTTGCCTTTTCGAAACGAACCTGCTTAACTTTTGTAAGTAAGGTGCAATGAATGCCTGCCAAATTTTAAGCTGTCTGCCTCCCCGGCAAGTGGCAGAATAGTGATGAGTGAGTGAGTGAGTGAGGGTTTTTGCCTTTTCGAACGAAACCTGCTTACTTTTTGTAGTAAGGTGCAATGAATGAGCCTGCCAAATTTACGCCGTCTGCCTCCACGGCAAGTTGGAGAATTAGTGATGAGTGAGTGACTGAGTGAGTGAGGTGATGAGTGAGTGAGTGAGTGAGTTAGGGCTTTGCCTTTTCGAAATGAAACCTGCTTAACTTTTGTAAGTAAGGTGCAATGAATGAGCCTGCCAAATTTACCGTCTGCCTCCACGGCAAGTTGGAGATTTAGTGATGAGTGAGTGAGTGAGGTGATGAGTGAGTAAGTGAGTGAGTGAGGGCTTTGCCTTTTCGAATTGAAACCTGCTTAACTTTTGTAAGTAAGGTGCAATGAATGAGCCTGCCAAATTTAAGCCGTCTGCCTCCACGGCAAGTGGCAGAATTAGTGATGAGTGAGTGAGTGAGTGAGTGAGGGTTTTGCCTTTTTGGAAACGAAACCTGCTTAACTTTTGTAAGTAAGGTGCAATGAATGAGCCTGCCAAATTTAAGCCGTCTGCCTCCACGGCAAGTTGGGAGATTAGTGATGAGTGAGTGACTGAGTGATGAGGTGATGAGTGGAGTGGGTGAGTGGCTTTGCATTTCAATGAAACCTGCTTAACTTTTGTAAGTAGGTGCATGAATGAGCCTGCCAAATTAAGCCGTCTGCCTCCACGCAATTGGAGAATTAGGGATGAGATAGTGAGTGAGTGAGGCTTTGCTTATTATTTAGATAATGTTCCCCTTACAGTTAATATATAAGAAATTCACCCTCCAGTGTAGATATAAGGATAATGTTCCCCTATAGTGTAATAATATATGGATAATGTTCCCCTTACAGTGTAATATATAAGGGATAATGTTCCCTTATGTGGTATATATAAGGGTTATGTTCCCTACGTGTTATAGGATAATGTTCCCCTTACAGTGTAATATCAAGGGATAATGTTCCCCTTACGTGTAATATATAAGGGATAATGTCCCCCTTCAGTGTAATATATAAGGATAATGTTTCCCTTTCATTGTATATAAGGGATATTGTTCCCTTACAGTGTAATATATAAGGGATAAGTTCCCCTTACAGTGTAATATATAAGTGATATGTACCCCTTGCAATGTAATATATAATGGGATAATGTTCCCCTTATAGTGTAATACGTGTAATATATAAGGGATAATGTTCCCCTTAAGTGTAATATATACGTGCAGACAGTTGGTGTCGAACCACCCACCTCTATTTAGGCTTGGTTTCTTTATTTTCACATAAATAGCCTTCTTAACACCTTACTCTGGGCGTTCCTATAACACCTCTTAGCACTATCCAATCACGCCCTTAACACCTGGCTGTGATATGTAGATTTGGGATTTTCCAGGGTACATAATTGCCACAGATTCTTGTACAAGTCATTCTGAATTGAGAGATCCAGTTGGATGACTAGCGAAACGTCTTCAATGGCTAAACTTCAAGTCCAGTTGATCTAATTGAATATAACAGATATACCCCATATATACCTTTTTTTTCCCCTTATTTTATTTTGTTTTGCTTGGGAAATGCCGGTGTGCATCTTGATACTGCTTATAAAGCTTTTTAAAATTGATTTGCTGGTACATAAAGATAATGTATACGGAGATGCTGGTACATGGAAATAGTGATACAAGGAATTGGTGGTACACAGAGATGCTGGTACATGGAGATAGTGGTACAAAGAGATGGTGGTACACAGAGATGGTGGTACACAGAGATGGTGGTACACAGAGATAGTGGTACACAGAGATGGTGGTACACAGAGATGGTGGTACACAGAGATAGTGGTACACAGAGATGGTGGTACACGAGAGTGGTGGTACCGGAGATGGTGGTACACAGATGTGTACACAGAGATAGTGGTACCAAGAGGTGGTACACAGAGATAGTGGTATACAAGATACTGGTACCACAGAGAGAGTGGTCCAACCTATGAGTGGTGGTACATGGAGATGGTGGTACACAGAGATTGTGGTACACAGAGATGGTGTACATAGCAGATGGTGTAAACAGGATGGGTGGTACATAGAGATGGTTTACACAGAGAATGTGGTACACTAGATGGTGGTACACAAGATGCATGGTACATAGAGATGGTGGTACACGGAAGATGGTTGGTACATAGAGAGGTGGTACACAGAGTAGTAGTTGTAGCACAGAGATGGTGGTTACAGGGGGGGAGATGTGTAACATAGAGATGGTGTACACTGAGATAGTGGGACACAGAGATGGGGTACTAAGATGGTGGTACACGGAGATGGTGGTACATAGAGATGGTGGTACACAGAGATATGGGTACACAGAATGGTGTGTACTAGAGAGTGGTACACGGAGATGTGGTACATAGAGATGGTGGTACACGAGATAGTGGTACACAGAGATGTGTTACACGTAGATGGGTAACTGAGATAGTGGTACACGGATATGGTGGTACACGGGAGTAGGTTTACACGGAATGGTGGTACGCTAGATGGTGGTACATGGAGATGGTGTACATGGAGATGTGGTACATCGGAGATAGGGTACACGGAGATGGTGGACTCGGAGATAGTGTACTGGAGATTGGTACTCACGGTGGTTCATAGTTACCACACCAGTAGGTACATATTTTCATCCTCGCGTCTCTTCCAACCTTTTCACAAAAGTGTGAATCCGCATCACAACACGTTCAGATCCTGCCCAGACCATCTAAAAGTCAATCGACACAAATCTAAGTAGTCTTGCCCATGTTCTCGATGTTACTTATACCTCCATTCACTAGGGCACAAAGGCCTAACTTCCCAGTACACAAGATTCCCACATCTCCGACTTTTATTATTCATGAAACCTAACATTTGTGGTAACGCATAAAAGGGTTGGGGAGCTCCTATACTAACATAATATTCATTGGAAGGTCCCTACTGATTGGAGAAAAGGAAAAAGATGATCAATCAACATTCCTGCCCACATAAATACTACACCATCTGCTCGTGCCCACTATAATATCATAGTGCTGTGCCATACCTTCAATATCATATCATAGTGTCTGTCTAGTGCCTCATATAATATCATATTGTCTTTGCTAGTGCCCATATATATCATAGTGTCTGTGCTAGTGCCTCATATAATATCATAGTGTCTGGGCTAGTACTCATATAATAATAACATAGTCTGTGCTAGTGCCATCATAAATCTAATCGTTTCTTTGCTATGCCTCATATAATATATAGTTCTGTGCTATTACCCATAAATATCTAGTGTGGTGTGCTCTGCCTCTAATAATAAAAATAAGAGATAAAAAAAATAATTACATAGTGTCCGGGCTATTACCTCATTATAATATCATAGTGTCTGTGCTAGCACCTCATATAATATCATATGTCGGTGCTAGTACCTCATATACTATCCTATGTCTGTGCTAGTACGTCATATAATATCATAGTGTCTGTGCTCGTGCCTCATATATATCATAGTGTCTGTGCTAGTGCCTCATATAATATCATAGTGTTGTGCTAGTGCCTCATAGATATCCTAGTGTCTGGTGCTAGTGCCTCATATAATTCAATAGTTCTGTGGCTATGCCTCATATAAATCAGTGTCTGTGCTAGTGCCTCATATATACATAGTGTCTGTGCTAGTGCCTCATATACTACATAGTGCTGGGCTTAAGTACCTATTAATATCATAGTGTCGGTGCTAGTGCCTCATAAATATAATAGTGTTTTTTTTGTGCTAGGACCTCATATACTATCGACAGTGTCTGTGTGCTAGTACCTCATATACTATCAATGTCTGGGCTAGGGGCCTCATATATATCATAGTGTCCTGTGCTAGTACCTTCATATAATATCATATCGTGTGTGCTAGACCTCGAGTATACTATCAAATGTCTGTGCTATTACTCTATACTATCATAGCTGTTGCTAGTACCTCATATTACTTCATAGCGTGTGTGCTAGTACCTCATTAACTATGATAATGTGCTGTGCTAGGACCTCATATAATGATCATAGTCGTGGTGTGCTAGCACCTCAAATAAATCATAGCGTGTGTGCTGTCCCTCATATACTATCAAAATGTCTGTCTAGTGCCTCATATAATCTCATAGTGTCTGTGCTAGTACCCTCAATATATCATAGTGTCTGTGGGTACCTCATATAATAACATAGTTGTGTCTAGTACCTCTATAATATAACAGTGTCTGTGCTAGAACCCCTATATAATACATAGTGTCTGTGCTAGTACCTCATATAATACAAAGTGGTCGTCTAGTACCTCATATAATATTATATGTCTGTGTAGTGCCTCATATAATATCATAGTGTGTGTGCTATTGCCTCATATATATATAGTGGTCTGTGCCTAGTGCCTCATATAATATCATAGTTTCTGGCTCGTGCCTATAGACTATCATATTTGGGTTGTCTGTGCTAGTGCCTCATATAATATCATAGCGTTTGTGCTAGTACCTCCATATAATATCATAGTGTCTGTGCTAGTACCTCGATACTATCATATGTCTGTGCTAGTACTCATATAATATCATAGTGTCTGTGTAGTACCGTCATATAATATCATATGTCGTGCTAGTACTCATCTAAATATTAATATCTGTGCTAATACCTCATATCTATCATATTGTCTGTTCTAGTTACCTCATAAATATTATAGTGTCTGTGCTGTACTCATATAATTACTGGTATCTGGGCTAGTACAGTAACTTATAAATATCATAGTGTCTGTGCTAGTACCTATATAATATCATAGTGTCTGTGCTAGTACCTCATATAATATAATTGTGTCTGTGCTAGTACAGTACCTTATATAATATCATAGTGTCTGTGCTAGTACATCATATAATATTACAGTGTCAGTGCTAGTACCTCATATAATATAATTGTGTCTGTGCTAGTACAGTACCTTATATAATATCATAGTGTCTGTGCTAGTGCCTCATATAATATCACAGTGTTGTGGCTATACACATATAATATCATAGTGTCGTGCCTAGTACAGTACCTTATATACTATCATAGTGCCGGGTGCTAGTCCTCATATAATATCATAGGTCCTGTGCTATGCCTCATATAATATCACGTGTATGTGCTTAGTGCCTCATATAATGTCATAATGCTCTTCTGTATCTTATATAATAATCATAATATCTGTACTATACCTCATATAATATTATAGTGTCTGTGCTAGTACCTCATATAATATAATTGTGTCATGTGCTAGTAAGTACCTAATATAATATCATAGTTTCTGTGTTAGTGCCTCATATAATATCACAGTTTATTTGCTAGTACCTCATATAATATAATTGTGTCTGTGCTAGTACAGTACCTTATATAATATCATAGTGTTCTGTGCTAGTACCTCATATAATATATATGTCCTGTGCTATTACCTCTATCAAGTTTTAGTGTCTGTGCTAGTACCTCATATATATAATGGTCGGTGCTAGTACAGTACTTATATTAATATCAGTAGTGCCTGTGCTAGTGGCCTCATATAATAAAAATCATAATACCTGTGGATGCCTCAATATAATTAACAGTGTATTTGCTAGTACCTCTATAATCTTATACTGTCCTCTGCTAGTATCTTATATAATACTATAGTGTCCTTTCTAGGCCTATATAATTCATAATATCTGTGTAGGCCTCATATACTTCACAGTGTATGTGCTAGTGCCTCATATAATCTAATAATGCTCTGCTATTAGTCTTATATAATATCATAATATCTGTACTATCCTCATATAATATATAGTGTCTGTGCTTGTACCTCATATAATTAATTGTGTCTGTGCTAGTACCGTACCTTAATAATATCATATGTGTCCTGTGGCTAGTGGCCCTCATATAATATCCCAGTGTATGTGCTAGTACCCTCATATATTGATTGTGTCTGTGCTAGTACAAGTACCTTATATAATATCATATTTTCTGTGCTAGTACCTCATATATAATAGTGTCTGTGCTGTAACCTCATTCATATTATAGTGTCTTGTGCTAGTACCTCATATAATATAATTTGTGTCTGTTGCTGTAAGTACCTTTATATATGTACATAGTGTCTGTGCTAGTGCCTCATATATATCATAGTGTCTGTGCTAGTACCTCTAAATATCAATTATGGGTCTGGGCTATACCTCATATACTATCATGTATCGGTGCTAGTACTCATATATATCATAGTGTCCCCCCCCTGTGCTAGTCCATAATATACCTATCATAGTGTCTGTGCTAGTACCTTATTAAGATCATGTGTGCTTGTGCGAGTACCACATATAATATCATAGTGTCTGTGCTAGTACCTCATATAATATAATTGTGTCTGTGCTAGTACAGTACCTTATATAATATCGATAGCGTCTGTGCTAGTACATCATATAATATTATAGTGTCTGTTCTAGTACCTCATATAATATAATTGTGTCTGTGCTAGTACAGTACCTTATATAATATCATAGTGTCTGTGCAGTGCCTCATATATATCATCGTGTCTGTGCTATTACAGTACCTTATTAATAATCATAGTGTCTGTGCTAGTGCCTCATATAATCATCCCAGTGGTATGTGCTAGTACCCATATACTATCATAGTGCCTGTGCTAGTACAGTAACCTTAGTGATAATATCATAGTCCGTGCTAGTGCCTCAATATATCATAGATACCTGTGGTATTGCCTCATATCATATGCTAGTTTCTGTGCTAGTACCTCATATAATATCATAATACCTGTGGTAGTGCCCCATATAATATCACAGTGTATGTGCTAGTGCCTCATATAATGTCATAATGGCTCTGCTATTATCTTATATAATATCATAGTGTCTGTGCTAGTGCCTCATATAAATATCATAATATCTGTGGTAGTGCCTCATATAATATCACAGTGTATGTGCTATTGCCTCATATAATATTATAATGTCTCTGCTAGTATCTTATATAATATCATAGTGTCTGTCCTAGTGCCTCATATAATATCATAATATCTGTGGTAGTGCCTCATATAATCACAGTGTATGTGCTAGTGCCCTCATATAATGTCATAATGGCTTCTGCTAGTATCTTATATAATATCATAATATCTGTACTAGTACCTCATATAATATTATAGTGTCTGTGCTAGTACCTCATATAATATAATTGTGTCTGTGCTAGTACAGTACCTTATATATATCTCATAGTGTCGGTGCTAGTGCCTCATATAATATCACAGTGTAGTGCTAGTACCTCATATAATATTTGTGTCTGTGCTAGTACCTCATATAATATCATAGTGTCTGTGCTAGTACCTCATATAATATAATTGTGTCTGTGCTAGTACAGTACCTTATATAATATCATAATGTCTGTGCTAGTACCTCATATAATATTATAGTGTCTGTGCTAGTACCTTCATATAATAACTTGTTCTGTGGCTAGTGCAGTACCTTATATAATATCATAGTGTCTGTGCTAGTGCCTCATATATATCACAGTGTATGTGCTATACCTCATGTAATATCATAGTGTTGTCTAGTACAGTAACCTTATATAATAGCATAGTGGCCTGTCTAGTGCCTAATAGAATATCATATACCGTGTAGGCCTCATATAATATAACAGTGTATGTGCTAGTACCTCATATAATATTATAATGTTTCTGCTAGTATCCTGTATATAATATTCATAATATCTGTACTAGTACCTCATATAATATTCTAGTTCTGTGCTAGTACCTCATAATACTATATTGTGTATGTGCTTGTACAGTACCTCATATAATATCATAGTGTCTGTGCTAGTGCCTCATATAATTATCATAATATCTGTGCTAGTAACGTCAGTATACCATCATATTGTCTTGTGCTAGTGCCTCATATAATATCATAATATCTGTGCTAGTACTCATAGACTATCATAGTGTCTGTGCTAGTGCCTCATGTAATAGCATAGTGGTCCTGTGCTAGTGCGTCATATAATATCATAGGTGGTTGGGTCTGTGCTAGTACCTCATATAATATCATAGGTGTCTGTGCTAGGCCTCATAGAATATCATAATATCTTTGCTATACCTCTATACCAGCATAGTGTCCTGTGCAGTGCCTCTATAATAGCATCATATCTGTGCTAGTACCCTCATATACTATCATATGTTCGTGCTAGTTGCTCATATACTATCTAGTGTCTGGCTAGTGCACCCTCATATAATATCATAGTGTCCTGTGCTAGTGCCTCATATACTATCATAGTGTCTGTGCTAGTTACCTCATATACTATATAGTGTCTGTCTAGTGCCTCATATAATATCATATGGGTCTGTGCATACCTCATATACTATCATAGTTCCGCTGTGCTGTTCCTCATATAATATCTAGTGTCTGTGCTAGTGCATCATATAATATCATAGTTTCTGTGCTAGTACCTCATATACTATCATAGTGTCTCTGCTAGTGCCTCCTGTATATCATAGTGCTGTGCTAGTGCCTCATAAATATCATAGTGTCTGTCTAGTCCTCCAAATATATATCACATAAGTGTCTGTGCTAGTAATCTCATTTATTCATAGTGTCTGTGCAGTGCCTCATATACTACATAGTGTCCCTGTGCTAGTATCTCATTTAATATCATAGTGCTGTGTAGTGCCTCAATATAATATCATAATATCTGTGCTAATACCTTGTAGACTATCTTAGTGTCATGTTCTTAGAAACCTCATATAGTATTACAGTGTCTTTCTATTACTCATATATATCATAATGTCTTGCTAATATCTTTTTTACTATCATAGTGTCGTGCTATATCTGTTGTCGTCCAATTAGACACTGGACTTGAAAGGTTGTTCTTGAAGACTTCCTAGTCAGCCGACTGGCTTTTCTAATTCAGATGACTTGTACAAGAATCTGTGCAATTAGGTACCATGGAAATCCCATTAGCATATATAATTTATAGTGTCTGTGCTAGTACCTCCTATGAATAATAATTGTGTATGTTCTTGTACCGACTCATATAAATCATAGTGTCTGTGCTAGTGCCTCATATAATATCATAATATCTGTGCTAGTACCTCATATACCATCATAGTGTCGTTCGAGTGCCTCATATAATATCATAGTGTCTGTGCGCGTGCCTTATATAATATCATAGTGGTCTGTGTCTTAGTACCTCATATAATATATTGTGTCTGTGCTATTACCTCATATACTATCATAACTGTCCTGTGCTAGTGCCTCATATAATATCACAATGTCCTGTGCTAGTACTTATATCCTATCATTAGTGTCTCGGCTATTGCCTCTGTACTATCATAGTGTCCTGGTGCGTAGTGCCCATATATTCATATTGTCTGTGGCTAGTATCTCATTAAATCATAGTGTCCTCTGCTAGTGCCTCATGTAATCCATAGGACTTTGCTAGTGCCTCATATAATATCATAAGTGTCTGTGCTAGTAATCAATCATTTAATACAGAGTTCGTGCTAGTGCCTCATAGACTATCATGATGTCTGTGCTAAGTGCCTCATATCCTATCATAAGATCGTGCTAATACCTCGTATACTATCCTATTGGGGGTCTTTTCTAGGACCCTCATAGACTATCATAGTTGTCTGGGCTAGTCCTCAGATACTATTATAGTGGTCTGTGCTTAGTACCGTCAATATAAGGGACAATAAATCTTTGCTAATACCTCTATACTATCATAGTGTCTGTGCTATACGCTCATATCTATGACATAGTGGTCCCTGTGGCTAGTACCTCATATAATATCATAATAGCTTTGCCTATACCTTGTTTACTATCATAGTGTCTGTTCTAGTACCTCATATACCTATCATAGTGTCTGTGCTAGTACCTCATATAATTCATAGTGTCTGTGGCTATGCCTCAGATAATATCATATTGTATGTTGCTAGTATCTCAATACTATCATAGTGTCTGGCTAGTATCTTAATAACATATACTATTATAGTGTCCCGTGCTGTACCTATATACTATCATAGTGTCTGGGCTAGTACCATTAAATATCATAATGTCTGTGCTAGTACCTCATATACTATCATAGGACTGTCTAGTACTCATATACTATTATAGTGTCGTGCTAGTACCTCATATAATATCATAATATCTGTGAAATACCTTGTTTATACTATCATAGTGTCTTTCTAGTACTCATATACTATCATAGTTTTCTGTGCTAGTGTCTCATATAAACTCAAGTGTCTGTGCTAGTACCTCATATAATATCATAGTGTCGGTGGCTAGTACCTCATATAATATATTGTGTCGTGCTAATACCTCATATACTCATCCTAGTTCGGTGCTAGTACCTCATATACTATCATATTTCTGGGCTAGTACCTCATAATAATATCACAATTCTGTGCTAGTACCTCATATACTACATATGTGGTCTGTGCTAGTGCCTCATATACATCCATACTGTACGTGCATTGCCTCGTATAATATCATAGCTGTCTAGTACCCTCATATACTATCATGGTCTCTGCTAGTACCCATATACTATCAACTGTACTGCTAGTGCCTCATATAATATCATAGTGTCTGTGCTAGTGCTCATATAATAATCATAGAGGTCTGTGCTAGTGCCCTCATTAATAATCCTAGTGTCTGTGCTAGTGCCTCATATAATATCACCAGTGTCCTGTGCTAGTGCCCTCATTAATATCATAGTGTCTGTGCTAGTATCTCATATAATATCATAGTGTCTGTGATAGTGCCTCATATACTATTATAGTGTCTGTGCTAGTACCTCATATAATATCATAATATCTGTGCTAATACCTTGTTTACTATCATAGTGTCTGTGGCTAGTACTCATATACGATCATATTTTCTGTTCTATTGTTCTCATATAATATCATAGTGTCTGTGCTAGTACCTCAATATAATACATAGTGTCTGTGCTAGTGCCTCATATAAGATCCTAGTGTCCTGTGCTAGTGCTCATATACTATCATAGTGTCTGTGCTAGTACCTCATATACCTATCATAAGTGTCTTGTGCTAGTACCGCTCATATACTATCATAGTTGGTTCTGGCTGTACCTTCATAACTATCATAGTGTCTGGGCTAGTACCTATATAATATCATAATGTCTGTGCTAGTACCTCTATACTATCAAGTGTCCCCTGTGTTAGTACCTCCTATATATCATAGTGTCGTTCTAGTGCCTCTTAATATCATAGTGTCTGTGCTAGTGCCTCATATAATTCCTAGTTCCGGTGGCTAGTGCCTCATATAATATCATAGTGTTGTGCTAGTGCCCATATATTCATAGAGTCTGTGCTATGCCCTCATATAATATCATAATGTCTGAGCTAGTACCTCATATACTATCACTATCATAGTGTCTGTGCTAGTGCTCATATAATATCATAATGTCTGTGCTTGTACCTCATATAATATCATAGTGTCTGTGCTAGTACCTCATATAATATCATAATGTCTTGCAGTACCTCATATAATATATAATATCTGTGCTAGTACCTCATATACTATCAAGTGTCTGTGCTAGTACCGCATATTCATCAGTGTCTGTGCTAGGACCTTATATACTCTTATAGTGTCTGGGCTAGAACCTCATATAATATCAATGTGGTCTGTGGCTGTACCTTATATTAATATCATAATGTCTGTGCTATTACCTCATATACTATCATAGTGTCTGGGCTAGTACCTCACATATAAGATCTAATGTCTGTGCTATTACCTCATATACTATCATAGTGGGTCTGGTTAGTACCTCATACATATCATAGTGTCTGTGCTGTGCCTCAATTATATCTATGTCCTGTGCTAGTGCCTCATATATTCATAGTGTCGTTGCTAGTGCCTCATCTATATCATATGTCCCTGTCTAGTGCCGTCATATAATATCATAGGTCTGTGCTGTGCTCTATAATCATAATGTCCTGATCTAGTACCTCATATACTATCACTATCATAGTGTCTTTGCTAGTGCCTCATATATATCATAATGTCTGTGCTTGTACCTCATATATATCATAGTGTCTGTGCTAGTACTCATATAATAATCATAATGTGGTGCTGAGTACCTCATATAATAGCATAAATAGTCTGGCTAGTACCTCATATCCGATCATAGTGCTGTGCTATACCTCATATACTATATAGTTGTCTGTGCTATACCTTTATATACTATTATAGTGTCTGTGCTAGTACCTCAATAATATCATCGTGTCTGTGCTGGTACCTTATATAATATCATAATGTCTGTGCTAGTACCTCATATACATCTAGTGTCTGTGCTGTGCCTCATATAATATCATAGTGTCTGTGCTTGTGCCTCATATAATATCATAGTGTCCTGTGCTAGTGCCTCCTTATATCATAGTGGTCCTGTGCTATGGCCTCATATTCGATCATAGATCGTGGGCTATGCCTCATATACTATATAATGTCTTGGCTAGTGCCTCATATAATAATCATAGTGTCTGTGTTATTGCCTCATATAATATCATAGTGTCTGTGCTAGTATCTTATAGAATATATTAGTGGCTGTGCTAGTTCTCATATATTATCATATTCTGTGGCTTAACCCTCATATACTATCATAGGTGTCTTTGCTAGTACCTCTATACTATCATAGTGTCTGTGCTAGTACCCTCATATACTATCTAGTGTCCTGGGCTAGTACCTCTATACTATCATATGTCTGGCTATACCTTATATAATTCATAGTGGTCTTGCTAGTGCCTCATATAATATCATAAGTGTCTGTGCTAGTGGCCTCATATAATATCATAGTGTCTGTCTAGTACCTTCATATACTTCATAGTGTCTGTGGCTATTACCTCATATACTATCATAGTGTCTGGGCTATTCACTCTATGAATATCATAATTCTGTGCTATACCTCATATACTATCATAGTGTCTGTGGCTAGTGCCCATGTAATATCATCGTGTCCTGTGCTAGTGCGTCATATAATATCATAGTGGTCTTGGCTAGTTACCTCATATAATCTCTAGTTTCTGGTGGCTAGTCCTCTATAATATCATAATATCTGTGCTATACCTCATAAACCATTAGTATCTGTGCTAGTGCTCATTTTAATATCATATCTCTGTGCTAGTACCTCATCTACTATCATAGTGTCTGTGCTATGCCCTCATATCATATCATGTGTCTGTGCTAGTGCCTCATATATATCATAGTGTCTGTGCTAGTACCTCATATACTATCATAGTGTCGGCTTAGTACCATATATCATATCATAATTTCTGTGCTAGTACCCTCAGATACTATCGATAGTGACGTGCTATACCTCATATACTATTTATTGGTCTTGCTAGTACCTCCTATAATCTCATAAATATCTGTGCTATACCTTGTTTTACTATCATAGTGTCTGTGCGAGTACCTCATATACTATCATAGTTTTCTGTGTCTAGTGTCTCAATAAAATCATAGTGTCTGTGCTAGTACCTCATATACATACATAGTGTCTGTGCTAGTAACGTCTATAATATAATGTGTGGTTGTGCTAATACCTCATATACTATCATAGTGTCGGCTAGTACCTCCTATACTATCATAGTGTCTGGGCTAGTAACCTCATACCTATCACAATGTCTGTGCTATACCGCATATACTATCATAGTGGTCTGTGCTAGTGCCTCATATACTATCTACTGTATCGTGCTAGTTGCCTCCGTATAATATCATATCTGTGGGCTAGTACCTCATATACTATCATATGTCTCTGCTATACAAAAAAAAAAACCCCACCCCACCCCCCTCTATACTATCATACTGTACATGCTAGTGCCCGCATATAATATCATATCTGCTGCTAGAACCTCATATACTATCATATGTCTTTTTGCTAGTGCCTCATATAAATATCATAGTGTCTTGCTAGTGCCCTCATATATATCATAGAGTCTTTGCTAGTGCCTCATATAATATCAGTGTGCTGTGCTAGTTGCCTCATATAATATCACAGTGTCGTGCTAGTGCCTCATATCTATCATAGTGGTCTGTGCTAGTAGCTCATATAATATCATAGTGTCTGTGATAGGTGCCTCATATACTATCATAGTGGTCCTGTGCTAGTGCCTCACTATATATCATATATCTGTGGCTATACCTCGTACACTATCATAGTGTCTGTTCTAGTACCTCATATCCTATTATAGTGTCTGTGCTAGTACCTCAGATAATATCATAAATCTGTGCTAATACCTGTTTACTATCGGATAGTGTCTGTTCTAGTACCTCATATACTATCATATTTTCTGTGCGAGTGTCTCATATAATTCATAGTTCTGTGCTAGTACCTCATATAATATCATAGTGTCTGTGCTATTGCCCTCATATAATATCATAGTGTCTGTGCTAGTGCCTCATATACTATCATAGTGTCTGTTGCTAGTACCTCATATACTATCATGTGTCTGTGGCTAGTGACCTCATATACTATCATAGTGTCCTGGGCTAGTACCTCATTACTGATCAATAGTGTCTGGGCTATCCTCATATATATCATATGTCTGTGCTAGTACCTCATATACTATCATTGTCTGGGTTATTACCTCATTAATATCATAGTCGTGCTAAGTGCCCAATAAAATCAGAGTGTCTGTCTAGTGCCTCATAATCATATCATAGTTCTTTGCTGTGCCTCATTAATATCATAGTGTCTTGCTAGTTTCCTCATTAATATCATAGAGTCTGTGCTAGTGCCGCATATAATATCTAATGTCACTAGTACTCATATACTATCACTATCATAGTGTCTGTGGCTGTCCTCATAATACTATCATAATGTCTGTGGCTTGACCTCATATAATACATATGTCTGTGCTAGTATCTCATATATATCATAATGTCTGTCTAGTACCTCATATAATATCATAATATCTGTGTCGTATCCTCATATACTATCATAGTGTCTGTGCTAGTACCTTAATACTATCATAGTGTCTGTGCCTAGTACCTTATAACTATTAAGTGTCTGGCTGTACCTCATAAAATATCATGGTGTCTTGTGCTGGTACCTTATATAATTCATATGTCTGTGCGTAGTACTCATATACTTCATAGTGTCTGGCTAGTACCCTCATATAATATCATAATGTCTGTGCTAGTAACCTCAATCTATCATATTGTCGGGTTGTACCTCATTTAATATCATAGTGTCTGTGCTAGTGCCTCATATTATATCATAGTGTCCTTGCTATTGCCTTCATATAATATCATAGTGTCCGGTGCTATGCCTCATATCAATCATAGTGTCTGTGCTATTGCCTCATATAATATCATAGAGTCTGTGCTAGTGCTCATAATAATATCATAATGTTTCTGAGCTATACCTCTTACATCACTATCTAGTGTCTTTGCCTAGTGCCCATATAATATCATATTTCTGTGCTTGTACCCTCATATATATCTTTGTCTGTGCTAGTACCTCATATAATATCATAATGTCTTGCTAGTACCCTCATATATATCATATATCGTGGTAGTACCTCATATACTATCATATGTCTGTGCTAGTACCCATATACGATCAATAGTGTCTTGTGCTATCCCTTATATACTATTATAGTGTCTGTGCAGTACCTCATATACTATCATGTGTCTGTGCTGTGCCTCATATAATATCATAGGGCATGTTGCTTGTGCCTCATATAATACAAATAGTGTCTAAGTGCTATTGCCTCCATTAATATCAGAGTGTCTGTGCTCGTGCCTCAGATACTATCATAGGAGTCTTTGCTATGCCTCATATTTTATACAACCTCCAAACTATGTTACTATGTCAAACTGTTTTACAGACGCCATATCAAAAAATCCCGCGCTTCGCAATGGAGATGTATTGAAATAACCTATTTAGTAGAAAGCAAATATGTATAAATTATAATTAAAACAACAGAAACAATCTGTTATGTTTCGCTGTTAATGTAACGGATTCTCTTGGGTGCGGATGAGCATTCTCTTTGGGCAATGTTGATGCTAGGACAGCATGAACGGGATGTGAAGTGGAGGAAGAATAACCCCCACCAACCCTCCCCGTCCGCCCTAATACCCCCCACATTACTCTCTGTCCACCCTCCAAACCCTTCTCCTTACACTCAGGCCAGTCCCCGCACACACCCTGAATGTGGGTAAAAATCGGTCAGCAGGACGTTCAAATTCTATTCCCCCCCATCTCACCCCACCCTAAAAAAAAATATTTTGTTACTTTTTATGGTAAAGGAGCATATGATACCATATTTGGTTGGGAATTCGGACCAACCAGTCGAGCAATGTCAGATAACTCACCGTTACAGGTGCAATGTCAGATACTCCATTACAGGTGCAAATGTCAGATACTCACCCTTACGGTGCAATGTCAGATACTCACCGTTTAACAGGTGCAATGTACAGATATCCCGTTAACAGGTGCAATGTCAGATACTCACCTGTTACACTGTGCAATGTCAGAAACGAAACCTGCTTAACTTTGTGTAAGTAAGTGCAATGCATGAAAGGAGCCGGCCAAATTTAAAGCGTCTCCTCCACCGGCAAGTTTGGAGAATTAGTGATGAGTGAGTGAGTGACGGTATGAATGAGTGAGTCAAGTGAGTGAGGGCTTGCTTTCGAAACGAAACCTACTAAACTTTTGTAAGCGAGGTGCAATGAAGAGCCTGCAATTTAAGCCGTTCTGCCTCCACGGCAAGTTTGGAGAATTAGATGATGAGTGTGAGTGAGTGAGGTTGGATGAGTGAGTAAGTGAGTGAGTGAGGTCTTTGCCTTTTCGACGAAACCTTCTACACTTTTGTAAGTAAGGGCAATGAATGAGCCTGCCACAAATTTAAGCTGTCTGCTCCACGGCAGTGGCAGAAATTAGTGATGAGTGAGTGAGTGAGTGAGGGTTTTGCCTTTGTTCGAAACGAAACCTGTCTAACTTTTGTGAGTAAGGTGGCAATGAATGGCACTGCCAAATTTTCGCCGTCCTGCCTCCACGGCAATTGGAGAATTTAGTGATGAGTGTGATGAGTGAGTGAGTGTGATGAGGAGTGAGTGAGTGAGTGAGTTAGGCGGCTTTGCCTTTCGAAATGAACCTGCTTAACTTTTTAAGTAAGTGTGCAATGCAATGAGCCTGCCAATTTAAGCGTCTGCCTCCACGGCAAGTTGGAGATTTGTGTGATGAGTGAGTGAGTGATGAGTGAGTAAGTAGAGTGAGTGAGGGCTTTGCTGTTCGAAATGAAACCTGCTTAACTTTTGTAAGTAGGTGCAATGAATGAGCCTGGCAAATTTAAGCCAGTCTTGCCTCCAGGCCAAGTGCCGAATATGATGAGTGAGTGATGTGAGTGCAGTGAGGGTTTGCCTTTTTGGAAACGAAACCTGCTTAACTTTTGTAAGTAAGGTGCAATGAATGAGCCTCGCCAAATTAAGCCGTCTGCATCCACGGCAAGTTGGAGAATTAGTGATGAGTGAGGTGAATGGTGAGTGGGTGATGAGTGAGTGAGTGGGTGAGTAGGCTTTGCTATTTCGAAAGAAACCTGCTTAAACTTTGTAAGTAAGAGTGCTAATGAATTGAGGAGCCTGCAATTTAAGCCGTCTGCCTCCACTGCAAGTGGAGAATAGTGATGAGTGGAGTGACGTGAGTGAGGAGGGCTTTGCCTTTATTATATAGATAAGTTTCCCCTTACAGTGTAATATATGGATAATGGTCACCTACAGTGTAATATATAAGGGATAGGTTCCCATTATAGTGTAATATATAGTGGATAAGTTTCCCTACAGTGTTAATATATAAGAGGGATAATGTTTCCCCCTATATAGTTTAATATATAAAGGGTTAATGTCCCCTACAGTGTATATATAAGGGATATGTCCCCTTAGCAGTGTAAATTAAGGGATAATGTTCCCGTTACAGTGGTAATAATAAGGATAATGTCCCTTACAGTGATACTTATAAGGGATAATTTGTTCCCTTCAGCGTAAGTAATAAGGGATATGTGTTCCCCTTAGTGTAATATATAAGGGGATAAGTTCCCCTTACAGTGTATATTAAGTGGCAAATGTCAGATACTCACGGTACAGGTGCAATGGTCAGATATCACCGTCTCAGGTGCGAATGTCAGATACTCCCGTTAAGAGGGCAATGTCAGAAACGAAACCTGCTTAACTTTTGTAAGTAAGGTGTCAATGAATGGCCTGCAAATTTAAGCGTCTGCCTGCCACGGCAGTGGAGAATTAGTGTGAGTGGAGTGATGAGGTGATGAGTGAGTAAGGACGTGAGGGGGGGGTTTTTGAGGGCTTTGCCTTTTCGAATACGAAAACTAACTTAACTTTTGTAAGCAAGGGCAATGAATGAGCCGGCCAAATTTAAGCCGTCTGCCTCCACGGCCATGGCCAGAAGTAGTGATGGATGAGTGAGTGAGTGAGGGGTTGATGAGTGAGTAAGTGAGTGAGTGAGGCTTTGCCTTTTTCGAAACGAAACCTGACTTAACTTTTTGTAAGTAAGGTGAATGAATGAGCCTGCCCAATTTTAAGCTGTCTGCCTCCACGGCAGTGGCAGAATTAGTGATGATAGTGAGTGAGTGAGGGTTTTGCTTTCGAAACGAAACTGTTAACGAACTTTTGTAGTAAAGGTTGCAATGAATGAGCCTGCCAAATTACCGCCGTCTGCCTCACGGAAGTGGAGAATTAAGTGATGAGGAGTGACTGAGTGAGTGAGGAGTGATGGATGGGTGAGTGAGTGAGTGAGTGAGTTAGGGCTTGCCTTTCGAAATGAACCTGCTTAACTTTTGTATGTAAGGTGCAATTAATGAGCCTGCCAATTTAAGCCGTCTGCCTCCACGGCAAGGTTGGAAGATTTAGTGATGGAGTGAGTGAGGATGTGAGTGAGTAGTAGAGTGAGTGAAGTGAGGGCTTTGGCTTTTTCGAAATGAAACCTGCTTAACTTTTGTAAAGCAAGGTTGGCATAATGTAGCTGCCAATTTAGCCCGTCTGCCACCACGGCAACAGTGGCAGAATTAGTGATTGAGTGAGTGAGTGGAGGGTGAGTAGGGTTTTGCCTTTTGGAAACGAAACCCTGCTTAACTTTTTGTAAGTAAGGTGCTGCAATGACTGAGGCCACCTGCCAATTTAAGCCGTCTGCCTCCACGCAAGTTGGAGAATTGAGACAATAGTATGGGATGACTGAGATGAGTGAGGTGATGGAGTGAGTGAGTGGGTGAGTTAGGGGCCTTTGCTATTTCGAAATTGAACCTGCTTACTTTTGTTAAGTAAGTGCAATGAATGAGGCCTGCCAAATTTAAGCCGTCTGCCTCCACGAAGCAGTTGGAGGAATTAGTGATGTAGTGAGTGAGTGGGAGTGAGGAGGGCTTTGCCTTTTATATAGATAATGTTCCCCTTACAGTGTTAATATATAAGGTAATGTTCCCCTACAGTGTATAATAATAAGGGAATATGTTCCCCTTATAGTGTGTAATATATAAGGGGATAATTTCCCCTTACAGTGTAATATATAAGGGTATGTTCCCCTTATAGTGTAATATATTAAGGGGTTTATGTTCCCCTCTACAGTGTAATATATAAGGATAATGTCCCTTACAGTGTAATATATAGGGATAATGTTCCCCTTACAGTTGTAATATATAATGGATATTTCCCTTACAGTGTAATATATAAGGTATAATGTTTCCTTTCATGTCATATATAAGGGATTTGTTCCCTTACAGTTAATATATAGGGATAAGTTCCCCTTACAGTTGTAATAATAATGTCAAGTCAGATACTCACCGTTACAGGTGCAATGTCAGATACTATACCGTTACAGGTGCAAATGTCAGATACTCGACTGTTACAGTGCAATGTCATAAACGAAACCTGCTAACTTTTGTAAGTAAGGTGCAATGAAATGATCCCTGCCAAATATTTAGAGCGTCTGCCTCCACGCAAGTTTGGAGGAATTTAGTGATAGGAGTGAGTGAGGTGATGAGTGAGTAAGTGACGTGATGAGGGCTTTGCCTTTTCGAAACGAAACTACTTAACTTTTGTAAGCAAGGTGCAATGAATGAGCCTGCCAAATTTAAGCCGTCGCCTCCACGGCAAGTGGCCAGAATTAGTGATGAGATGAGTGGTTAGGTGATGAAGTGGAGGGATAAGTGAGTGTAGTGAGGGCTTTGGCCTTTTCGGAAACAAACCCTGCTTAACTTTTGTAAAGTAAGGGGCATGAATGAGCTGCCAAATTTAAGTAAGCTGTCTAGCCTCCACGGCAAGTGGCAAACAGAATATGATGAGTGAGTGAGTGAGGAGGGTTTTTTGCCTTTTCGAAAAGAAACCTGCTTAAACTTTGTTGTAAGTAAGGTGAATATGCATGAGCTGCCAAATTTACGGCCGTCTGCCCTCCACGGCAAGTTGGAGACTTAGAGTGAGTGAGTTGACTGAGTGAGTAGGTGATGCGTTGAGTGAGTGACTAGGAGGGAGTTTAGGGCTTGCCTTTTCGAAATGACACCTGCGAACTTTTATAGTAAGGTTTTGTGCAATGAATGAGCCTGCCAATTTAAGCGTCTGCCTCCACGGCAAGATTGAGAATTTAGTGATGAGTGATGATGAGTGAGGTGATTAGTGATAAGTGGTGATGAGGGCCTTTGCCTTTTCGAATGAAACCTGCTAACTTTTGTAATAAGGTGCAATGATGAGGCCTGCACAATTTAAGGCCGGCTGCCTCCACGCAAGTGGCAGAATTAGTGGTGAGTGAATTGAGTGAGTGAGTGAGGGTTTGCCTTTTTGGAAACGAAACCTGCTTAACTTTTTAAGTTAGGTGTGCAATGAATGAGCCTGCCAAATTTATTAAGCCGTCTTGCCTCCCACGGCAAGTTGGAGATTAGTGATGGTGAGTGACTGAGTGAGTGAGGTGGATGAGTGAGGATGGTGGGTGGTTAGGTGGGCTTTGCTATTTCGAAATGAAACCTGCTTAACTTTTGTAAGTAAGGTCAGGAATGAGCACTGCCAATTTTAAGCCGTCTGCATCCCGGCAAAGTTGGAGAATTAGTGATACGTGAGTGAGATGTTGAGTGAGGGCTTGCCTTTTAATTATATAGAAATGTTCCCCTTTACAGTGTAATATATAAGGATAATGTTCACCCTTACAGTGTGTATATATAAGGGATAATGTTCCCCTTAAGTGTAATATATAAGGGATAATGTTCCACTTACAGGTGTAATATTATAAGGGATACTGGTTCACCCGTATAGTGGAATATATAGGGTTATTGTTCCCCTTACAGTGTCTATTATAAGGGATAATGTTCCCCTTACAGTGTATAAATATAAGGGATATGGTTCCCCTTACAGTGTAATATATAGGGATATGTTACCATTACAGTGTAATATATAAGGGATAATGTTTCCTCTTTCAGTTTGTAATATATAAGTGATATTGTTTCCCCTTACAGTGTGATATAAGGGAAAGTTCCCCTTACAGTGTATATATATGATATGTACCCCTTGCAATGTAATAATAAGGATTAATTTCCCCTTATATGTAATACAGGTTGGTAATATAGTAAGAATGTTCCCTTACAGTGAATATATAAGTGCAGACAGTTGGTGTCGAACCACCCCACCTCTATTTAGGCTTGGTTTCTTTATGTTCACATAAAAAAAATAACCTTCTTAACACTTACGCTGGGACTGTCCTATACACCTCTTAGCCACTATCCATAACTACGCCTTAAACCTGCGTGATATGCTAAGTGGGATTTTCCAGGGTACATAATTGCCACAGATTCTTGTACAATCATTCTGAATTGAGAGATCCAGTGGATGACTAGCGAAACGTCTTCAATGGCTAACTTCAGTCCAGTTGATCAATTGAATATAACAGATATACACCCATTATAGTACCTTTTTTATTTTCCCTTATTTTATTTTTGTTTGCTGGGAAAATTCCGGTGTGCATCTTGATACTCTTGTAACGCTTGTTATTAAAATTGATTTGCTGGTACATAAATATATGTATACGGAGCTGCTGTACATGGAAATAGTGGATACACAGGAATGGGTGGTAACCAGAGATGCTGGTACATGGATATGGTTATCAAGAGATGGTGGCCCGGTTACACAGAGATGGTGGAATTAACAGAGATGTGTGTACACATAGATGTGGTACACGAGATGGTGTCACGAGATGTGGTACAACCGCGATAGTGGTTACAAGAATGGTCACGCGAGATGTGTGGTACCGGAGATGGTGGTACACAGAGATGGTGGTACACATGGATAGTGGTACACAACGAGATGGTGGTACCAGAGATAGTGGTTACAGAGATCACTGGTACACGAGTATAGTGGTACACAGAGATGGTGGTACATGGAGATGTGGTGACACAGAGATTGGTGGTACACAGAGATGGGTGGTACATAGATGGGTGTACACAGAGATGTGGTACATAGAGATGTGGGTACACAGAGATAGTGGTACCAGAGATGGTGGTACACAGAATGGTGGTACATAGAAGATGGTGGTACACGAGAGGGTGGACATAGAGATGGTGGTACACAGAGTAGTGGTACACACAGAGATGTGGTACACGGAGATGGTGTACATAGAGATGGTGTACACTGAGATAGTGTACACAGAGATGGTGTACATAGAGATGGTGGTAACACGGAGATGGTGGTACATAGGATGGTGTGGACACCAGAGATAGTGGTACACGAGGATGGTGGTACATAGAGATGGTGGTACACGGAGATGGTGGTACATAGAGAGGGTGGTACACTGAATAGTGGTACACAGATATGGTGAGGTACACACTAGGATGGTGGTACACGGATTGGGTACACGGGAAAAAAAAAGATGGGTGGTTTACTGGATGTTAACACGGAGATGGTGTACGCGGAGATGGTGGTACTGGAGATGGTGGTACAGGAGATGGTGGTACACGGAGATAGTGGTTACACGGAGATGGTGGTACGCAGGATAGTGTATACATGAGTTGTACTCACGTGTTCATAGACACACCAGTAGTACTATTTCATCCTCAGCTTCTTCACCTTTTCACAAAAGTGGAATCCGCTCCAACACGTTCAGATCCTGCCCAGACCATCTAAAAGTCAATGACCCAAATCTAAGTAGGTCTCTGCCCATGTTCTCGATGTTCTTTAACTACAATTACACTAGGCCACAAAGGACCTAACTTTCCATTACACAAGACTTACCACAATCTCCGACTTTTATTATTCAGGAAACCTAACAGATGTGGTAACGCATAAAAGGGGTTGGGGCTCCTATAATTACATAGAATTCATTGGAAGGTCTACTGATGGATGAAAGAAAGATGATCAATCACATTCCTGCCCCCACATAAATACTACACACCATCTCTCCCAGTGCCCAATATAATATCATAGTGTCTGTGCCAGTACCTCATATAATATCATAGTGTCTGTTGCTAGTGCCTCAGTATAATCTCATAGTGTCTGTGCTGTGCCTCATATACTCATAGTGTCTGTGCTAGTGCCTCATATAATAATCATAGTGTCTGGCTAGTACCTCAATAATATCATAGTTCTGTGCTAGTGCCTCATATAATATAATAGTGTCTGTGCTAGTGCCTCATATAATTAATAGTGTCTGTGCTAGTACCTACATATCATATCATAGTGTGGTGTGCTAGTGCCTCATATAATATCATAGTGTCTGGGCTATTACCTCATATAATATCTATAGTTCTGTGCTATGCACCTCATATAATATCATAGTGTCTGTGTCTAGTACCTCATATACTATCCTAGTTTGTCTGTGCTAGTACGTCATATAATATCATAGTGTATGTGCTAGTGCCTCATATAATTCATAGTGTCTGATTGCTAGTGCCTCATAAAATATCATAGTGTCTTGCGTGCCTCACTTAATATCATAGTTTCTGTGCTAGTGCCTCAATATATCATAGTGTCTGTGCTAGTGCCTCATATAATAGTCATAGGTTGGTCTGCTGCATGTCTCATATAATATCATAGTGTCTGTGCTATGCCTCATATACTATCATAGTGTCTGCTATAGTCTAATAGTGTCTGGCTAGTGCTCATATAATATAATAGTGTTTGTGCTAGTACCTCATATAATATCACAGGTCTGTGCTAGTACCTCATATACTATCATAGTGTCTGGGCTAGTGCCTCATATAATATCATAGTGTCTGTGCTAGTACCTCATATAATATCATAGCGTGTGTGCTAGTACCTCATATACTATCATAATGTCTGTGCTAGTACCTCATATACTATCCTAGTGTGTGGCTAGTACCTCATATAATATCATAGCGTGTGTGCTAGTACCTCATATACTATCATAATGTCTGTGCTAGTACCTCATATAATATCATAGCGTGTGTGCTAGCACCTCATATAATATCATAGGCGTTGCTATACCTCATATACTATCAAAATGTCTGTGCTAGTGCCTCATATAATATCATAGTGTCTGTGCTAGTACCTCATATAATATCATAGTGTCTGTGGTAGTACCTCATATATAACATAGTGTCTGTGCTAGTACCTCATATAATATCACAGTGTCTGTGCTAGTACCTCATATAATATCATAGTGTCTGTGCTAGTACCTCATATAATATCAAAGTGTCTGTGCTAGTACCTCATATAATATATAGTTGTCTGTGCTAGTGCCTCATATAATATCATAGTGTGTGTGCTAGTGCCTCATATATCTCATCGGTCTGTGAGTGCCTATAATATCATAGTGTCGTGCAGTGCCTCATATAATATCATAGTGTCTGTGCTAGTGCCTCATATATATCATAGCGTGTTGTGCTACCTCATATAATATCATAGTGTCTGTGCTATTACCTCATGGCTATACTATCATAAATGTCTGTGCTAGTACCTCATATAATATCATAGTGTCTGTGCTAGTACCTCATATAATATCATAGTGTCTGTGCTAGTACCTCATATAATATCATAATATCTGTGCTAATACCTCATATACTATCATAGTGTCTGTTTAGTACCTCATATAATATTATAGTGTCTGTGCTAGTACCTCATATAATATAATGGTATCTGGGCTAGCAGTACCTTATATAATATATCGGGTCTGTGCTAGTACCATATATAATATCATAGTGTCTGTGCTAGTACCTCATTTAATATAATTGTGTCTGTGCTAGTACAGTACCTTATATAATATCATAGTGTCTGTGCTAGTTACATCATATAATATTACAGTGTCAGTGCTAGTACCTCATATAATATAATTGTGTCTGTGCTAGTACAGTACCTTATATAATATCATAGTGTCTGTGGCAGGCCTCATATAATATCAAGTGTATGTGCTAGTACCAAAATAATTAATCATAGTGTCTGTGCTAGTACATTACCTTATATCATAATCGAGTGCCTGTGCTAGTGCCTCATATATATCATAGTGTCTGTGCTAGTGCCTCATATATATCAGTGTATGTGCTAGTGCCCATATAATGTCTAATGGCTCTGCTAGTACTTTATAAATATCTAATATCTTGTACTAGTACCTCATATAATATTGTTCGTGTCTGTGCTAGTACCATCATATATATAATGTGTGTCTGTGTGCTGTACAGTACCTAATATAATATCATAGTGTCTGTGTTAGTGCCTCATATAATATCACAGTGTATTTGCTAGTACCCACCTCATAAATATAATTGTGTCTGTTGGCTATACAGTACCCTTATATAATTCATAGTGTGTGCTAGTACCTCATATATATTATAGTGTCTCTGTGCTAGTACCATCATATAATTTTATAGTGTCTGTGCTAGTACCTCATATATATATATTGTGTCTGTGCTAGTTACAGTACCTTATATAATATCAAGTGCCTGTGCTAGTGACCTCATATATATCATAATACCTTGGTAGTGCCTCATATATATAAGTGTATGTGCTCGTCCTCATATAATTTATATGTCTCTGCTAGTATCTTATAAATACTATAGTGTCTGTGCTAGTGCCTCATATAATATCATATATCGTGGTAGTGCTCATATAATATACGTGTATGTGCTCAGTGCCTCATATAAGCTAATAATGGCTGCTGCTAGTATCTATATAATCCATAATATCTGTACTAGTACCTCATATAATATTTAGTCTCTGTGCTTGTACCTCATATAAATAATTGTGTCTGGCTAGTACATACTTAATAATATCATAGTGTCTGTGCTAGTGCCTCATATAATATCAGTGTATGTGCTAGTACCTCATATAATATAATTGTGTCTGTGCTAGTACAGTACCTTATATAATATCATAGTGTCTGTGCTAGTACCTCATATAATATTATAGTGTCTGTGCTAGTACCTCATATAATATTATAGTGTCTGTGCTAGTACCTCATATAATATAACTTGTGTCCTGTGCTAGTACAGTACCTTATATAATTACATAGTGTCTGTGCTAGTGCCTCATATAATCATATTGTCGTGCTAAGTACCTCTATAATATCATAGTGTCTGGGCTAGTAACCTCATATACTATCATAGTATCGGTGCAGTACCTCATTATATATAATAGAATGTCATGTGTCTGAACTGTACCTCATATACTATCATAGTGTCTGTGCTAGTACCTTATATAATATCATAGTGTCTGTGCTAGTACCACATATAATATCATAGTGTCTGTGCTAGTACCTCATATATATAAATTGTGTCTGTGCTGTACAGTCCTAATATAATATCATAGCGTCTGTGCTAGTACATCATATAATATTATAGTGTCTGTTCTAGTACCTCATATAATATAATTGTGTCTGTGCTAGTACAGTACTTATAATATCCATAGTGTCTGTGCTAGTGCCTCATATAATATCATAGTGTCTGTGCTAGTACAGTACCTTATATAATATCATAGTGTCTGTGCTAGTGCCTCATATAATATCCCAGTGTATGTGCTAGTACCTCATATAATATCATAGTGCCTGTGCTAGTCCAGTACCTTATATAATATCATGTGCCTGTGCTAGTGCCTCATATAATATCATAATACCTGTGTATTGCCTCATATAATATCTAGTTCTGTGCTAGTACCTCATATCATATCATAATACCTGTGGTAGTGCCCCATATAATATCACAGTGTATGTGCTAGTGCCTCATATAATGTCATAATGGCTCTGCTAGTATCTTATATAATATCAAGTGTCTGTGCTAGTGCCTCATATAATATCATAATATCTGTGGTAGTGCCTCATATAATATCACAGTGTATGTGCTAGTGCCTCATATAATATTATAATGTCTCTGCTAGTATCTTATATAATATCATAGTGTCTGTCCTAGTGCCTCATATAATATCATAATATCTGTGGTAGTGCCTCATATAATATCACAGTGTATGTGCTAGTGCCTCATATAATGTCATAATGGCTCTGCTAGTATCTTATATAATATCATAATATCTGTACTAGTACCCTATAATATTATAGTGTCTGTGCTAGTACCTCATATAATGTGTCTGTGCTAGTACAGTACCTTATATAATATCATAGTGTCTGTGCTAGTGCCTCATATAATTCACAGTGTATGTGCTAGTACCTCTATAATATAATTGTGTCTGTGCTAGTACCTCATATAATATCATAGTGTCTGTGCTAGTACCTCATATAATATAATTTGTTTCTGTGCTCGTACAGTACCTTATATAATATCTAATGTCTGTGCTAGTACCATTAATATTATAGTGTCTGTGCTAGTACCTCATATAATATACTTGTGTCTGTGCTAGTGCAGTACCTTATATAATATCATAGTGTCTGTGCTAGTGCCTCATATAATATCACAGTGTATGTGCTAGTACCTATGTAATATCATAGTGTCTGTGCTAGTACAGTACCTTATATAATATCATAGTGCCTGTCTAGTGCCTAATATAATATCATAATACCTGTGGGTAGTGCCTCATATAATATAACAGTGTATGTGCTAGTACCTCATATAATATTATAAGGTTTCTTGCTAGTATCTTATATAATATCATAATATCTGTACTAGTACCTCATATAATATTATAGTGTCTGTGCTAGTACCTCATATAATATAATTGTGTATGTGCTTGTACAGTACCTCATTAATATCTAGTGTCTGTGCTATGCCTCATATAATATCATAATATCTGTGCTAGTACCTCATATACCATCATAGTGTCTGTGCTAGTGCCTCATATAATATCATAATATCTGTGCTAGTACCTCATATACTATCATAGTGTCTGTGCTAGTGCCTCATGTAATTCATAGTGTCTGTGCTAGTGCGTCATATAATATCATAGTGTCTGTGCTAGTACCATCATATAATATCATAGTGTCTGTGCTAGTGCCTCATATAATATCATAATATCTGTGCTAGTACCTCATATACCATCATAGTGTCTGTGCTAGTGCCTCATATATATCATAATTCTGTGCTAGTACCTCATATACTATCATAGTGTCTGTGCTAGTGCCTCATATAATATCATAGTGTCTGTGCTAGTGCCTCATATAATATCATAGTGTCTGTGCTAGTGCCTCATACTTCATAGTGTCTGTGCTGTACCTCATATACTATCATAGTGTCTGTGCTAGTGCCTCATAAATATCATAGTGTCTGTGCTAGTACCTCATACTACTATCATAGTGTCTGTGCTAGTGCCTCATATAATATCATAGTGTCTGTGCTAGTGCATCATATAATATCATAGTGTCTGTGCTAGTACCTCATATACTATCATAGTGTCTCTGCTAGTGCCTCATGTAATATCATAGTGTCTGTGCTAGTGCCTCATATAATATCATAGTGTCTGTGCTAGTGCCTCATATAATACTAGTGTCTGTGCTATTTCTCATTAATATCATAGTGTCTGTGCTAGTGCCCTCATATACTATCATAGTGTCTTGCTAGTATCTCTCATTTAATATCATAGTGTCTGTGCTAGTGCTCATATAATCATAATATCTGTGTGCTAATACCTTGTATACTATCTTAGTGTCTGTGCTAAAACCTCATATAGTATTACAGTGTCTGTGCTATTACCTCATATATATCATAATGTCTGTGCTAATATCTTTTTACTATCATGTGTCTGTGCTATATCTTTTGATTCAATTAGATCAACTGGACTGAAATGTTGTTTCTTGAAGACGTTTCGCTGTCAATACCGACTGGCTTTCTCAATTCAGAATGACTTGTACAAGAATCTGTGGCAATTATGTCCCTGGAAAATCCCAATTAGCATATATAATATTATAGTGTTCTGTGCTAGTACCTATATAATATAATTGTGTATGTGCTTGTACAGTAACTCATATAATATCATAGTGTCTGTGCTATGCCTCATATAATATCATAATATCTGTGCTAGTACCTCATATACCATCATAGTGTCTGTTCTAGTGCCTCATATAATATCATAGTGTCTGTGCTAGTGCCTTATATAATATCATAGTGTCTGTGCTAGTACCTCATATAATATAATTGTGTCTGTGCTAGTACCTCATATACTATCATAATGTCTGTGCTATGCCTCATATAATATCACAATGTCTTGTGCTAGTACCTTATATACTATCATAGTGTCTCTGCTTTGCCTCATGTAATATCATAGTGTCTGTGCTAGTGCCTCATATAATATCATAGTGTCTGTGCTAGTATCTCATTTAATATCATAGTGTCTCTGCTAGTGCCTCATGTAATACCATAGTGACTTTGCTAGTGCCTCATATAATATCATAGTGTCTGTGCTAGTATCTCATTTAATATCATAGTGTCTGTGCTAGTGCCTCATATACTATCATAGTGCTGTGCTAGTGCCTCACTATAATATCATAATATCTGTGCTAATACCTTCGTATACTATCATAGTGTCTGTTCTAGTACCTCATAAACTATCATAGTGTCTGTGCAGTCTCATATTACTATTATAGTGTCTGTGCTAGTACCTCATATAATATCATATATCTTTGCTAACCTCGTATACTATCATAGTGTCTGTGCTAGTACCTCAATATCTATCATAGTGTCTGTGCTAAGTACCCACTCATATAATATCATAATATCTTTGCTATACCTTGTTTACTATCATAGTGTCTGTGCTAGTACCTCATATAATATCATAGTGTCTGTGCTAGTACCTCATATAATTCATAGTGTCTGTGCTAGTGCCTCATATAATATCATAGTGTGTTGCTAGTATCTCATATACTATCATAGTGTCTGTGCTAGTATCTATATACTATTAGTAGTGTCGTGCTAAGTACCTCATATACTATCATAGTGTCTGGGCTAGTACCATATATAATATCATAATGTCTGTGCTAGTACCTCATATACTATCATAGTGACTGTGCTAGTACTCATATACTATTATAGTGTCTGTGCTAGTACCTCATAAATATCATAATATCTGTGAAAATACCTTGTTTACTATCATAGTGTCTGTGCTAGTACCTCATATACTATCATAGTTTCTGTGCTAGTGTCTCATATAAAATCATAGTGTCTGTGCTAGTACCTCATATAATATCATAGTGTCTGTGCTAGTACCTCATATAATATAATTGTGTCTGTGCTAATACCTCATATACTATCATAGTGTCGTGCTAGTACCTCATATACTATCATAGTGTCTGGGCTAGTACCTCATATAATATCACAATGTCGTGCTAGTACCTCATACTATCATAGTGTCTGTGCTAGTGCCTCATATACTATCATACTGTACGTGCTAGTCCTCGTATAATATCATATCTGTGCTAGTACCTCATATAATATCATAGTGTCCTCTGCTAGTACCTCATATACTATCATACTGTACATGCTAGTGCCTCATATAATATCATAGTGTCTGTGCTAGTGCCTCATATAATATCATAGAGTCTGTGCTAGTGCCTCATATAATATCATAGTGTCTGTGCTAGTGCCTCATATAATATCACGTGTCTGTGCTAGTGCCTCATAAATAATCATAGTGTCTGTGCTAGTATCTCATATAATATCATAGTGTCTGTGATAGTGCCTCATATACTATTATAGTGTCTGTGCTAGTACCTCTCTAATATCATAATATCTGTGCTAATACCTTGTTTCTATCATAGTGTCTGTGCTAGTACCCTCATATACTTCATATTTTCTGTGCTAGTGTCTCATTATACATAGTGTCTGTGCTAGTACCTCATAATATCATAGTGTCTGTGCTAGTGCCTCATATAATATCATAGTGTCTGTGCTAGTGCCTCATATATCATAGTGGTCTGTGCTAGTACTCATATACTATCATAGTGTCTGTCTAGTACCTCATATACTATCAAGTGTCGGGCTAGTACCTCATATACTATATGTTTCTGGGCTAGTACCTCTATAATATCATATGTCTGGTGCTAGTACCTCATATACTATCATATTGTCTGGGTTTGTACCTCATATAATATCATAGTGTCTGTGCTAGTGCCTCATATAATATCATAGTGCTGTGCTAGGTGCCTCATATAATATCATAGTGTCGGTGCTAGTGCCTCATATATAATCATAGTGTCTGTGCTAGTGCCTCATATAATATCAAGGGTCTGTGCTAGTGCCTCATATAATATCATAATGTCTGAGCTAGTACCTCATATACTATCACTATCATAGTGTCTGTGCTATGCCTCATATATATCATAATGTCTGTGCTTGTACCTCATATAATATCTAGTGTCTTGTGCTAGTACCTCATATAATATCATAATGTCTGTGCTAGTACCTCATATAATATCATAATATCTGTGCTAGTACCTCATATACTATCATAGTGTCTGTGCTAGTACCTCATATGCTATCATAGTGTCTGTTGCTAGTACCTTATATACTATTATAGTGTCTGGGCTAGTACCTCATATAATATCATAGTGTCTGTGCTGGTACCTTTATAATATCATAATGTTGTGCTAGTACCTCATATTACTATCATATGTCTGGGCTAGTACCTCATATATATCATAATGTCTGTGCTAGTACCTCATATACTATCATAGTGTCTGGGTTAGTACCTCATATAATATCATAGTGTCTGTGCTAGTGCCTCATATAATATCATAGTGTCTGTGCTAGTGCCTCATATAATATCATAGTGTCGGTGCAGTCCTCATATAATATCATAGTGTCTGTGCTAGTGCCTCATATAATATCATAGAGTCTGTGCTAGTGCCCATATAATATCATAAGTGTCTGAGCTATTACTCATATACTATCACTATCATAGTGTCTGTGCTAGTGCCTCATATAATATCAAATGTCTGTGCTTGTACCTCATATAATATCATAGTGTCTGTGCTAGTACCTCATATAATATCTAATGTCTGTGCTAGTACCTCATATAATATCATAATATCTGTGCTAGTACCTCATATACTATCATAGTGTCTGTGCTAGTACCTCATATACTATCATAGTGCTGTGCTAGTACCTTAATACTATTATAGTGTCTGGGCTAGTACCTCATATAATATCATAGTGTCTGTGCTGGTACCTTATATAATATCAAATGTCTGTGCTAGTACTCATATACTATATAGTGTCTGTGCTAGTGCCTCATATAATATCATAGTGTCTGTGCTTGTGCCTCATATAATATCATAGTGTCTGTGCTAGTGCCTCATATAATATCATAGTGTCTGTGCTAGTGCCTCATATACTATCATAGAGTCTGTGCTAGTGCCTCATATTATCATAATGTCTGTGCTAGTGCCTCATATAATATCATAGTGTCTGTGTTAGTGCCTCATATAATATCATAGTGTCTGTGCTAGTATCTTATATAATATCATAGTGTCTGGCTATTGTCTCATATATTATCATAATGTCTGTGCAGTACTCATATCGATCATTGCTTTGCTAGTACCTCATATACTATCATAGTGTCTGTGCTAGTACCTCATATACTATCATAGTGTCTGGGCTAGTACCTCATTATACTATCATAGTGTCTGTGCTAGTACCTTATATAATATCATAGTGTCTGTGCTAGTGCCTCATATAATATCATAGTGTCTGTGTGCTAGTGCCTCATATAATATCATAGTGTCTGTGCTAGTACCTCATATACTATCATAGTGTCTGTGCTAGTACCATCATTACTATCATAGTGCTGGGCTGTACCTCTTAATATCATAAATCTGTGCTATACCTCAATACTATCATAGTGTCTGTGCTAGTGCCCCATGTAATATCATAGTTCTGTGCTAGTGCGTCATATAATACATAGTGTCTGTGCTAGTAACCTCATATAATATCATAGTGTCTGTGCTATTGCCTCATATAATATCATAATATCTGTGCTAGACCTCATATACTCACTAGTGTCTGTGCTAGTGCCTCATATAATATCATAATATCTGTGCTAGTACCCCATATACTAATCATAGTGTCGTGCTAGTGCCTCATCTAATATCATAGTGTCTGTGCTAGTGCCTCATATATATCATATTGTCTGTGCTAGTACCTTCATACTATCATAGTGTCTGGGCTAGTACCATATATAATATCTAATGTCTGTGCTAGTACCTCATATACTATCATAGTGACTGTGCTAGCAGACATTATGGGTAGGGTATAAAGGTTGGACTAGATGGACGTATGTCTTTATACAACCTCCAATACTATGTTACTATGTAACTGTTATACAGACATTATGGGTAGGGTATAAAGGTCGGACTAGATGGACGGATGTCTTTATACAACCTCCAATACTATGTTACTATGTAACTGTTATACAGACATTATGGTAGGGTAATAAAGGTTCGTCGTACTAATGGGACTTATGTCTTTTAGAACAACCTCCAAACTATGCTCACCTATGTAAACTGTTATACAGACGACTATGGAGTAGGGTAACAGGGTCGGACAAGATGGAGTATTCCTTTATACAACCTCCAATACTATGTTACTATTTAACTGTTATCCAGACATTATGGGTAGGGTATAAAGGTGGATAGATGGACGTATGTCTTTATAACAACCTCCAATACTATGTTACTATGTAACTGTTATATCAACATTATGCGTAGGTATAAAGGTTGACTACTAGATGACGTATCTTCTATACAACTTCCAATAACTATGTTACTATGTACTGTTATACAGACATTAATGGGTAGGGTATAAAGGTCGGACTAGAGACGTATGTCTTTATAACAACCTCCATACTATGTTACTATGTCAACTGTTATAACAGACATTTGGGTAGGGTATAAAGTTGGATAGATGGACGTACTTTATTATACACCACTCCAATACTATTACTATGTACTGTTTACAACATTATGGGTAGGGTATAAAGGTGGACTAGAGGACGTATCGTCTTTATACAACCTCCAATACTATGTACTATGTAACTGTTATAACAGAATTATGGGTAGGGTATAAAGGTTGGACTAGATGGACGTATGTCTTTATACAACCTCCAATACTATGTTACTATGTAACTGTATACAGACATTATGGGTAGGTTAAAGGTTGGACTATAATGGACGTATGTCCTTTATACAACCTCCAATATATATGTTACTATGTAACTTTTATCACAGACATTATGGGTAGGGTATAAAGGTTGGGACTAGATGGACGTAGTCTTTTTACACCTCCAATAACTATGTTACTATGTAACTGTTATAACAGAGACATACTAGGGTATGTATCTTTGCTAGTTGCGTCGTTTCTTTTACCTCTCCAATTTATTTCCTATTACACTTTGTATATTTACATTGTTACTTTTTATTCATTTTCTTTTTAGGTAAGGGTATAAAGGTCGGACTAGAGGACGATGTCTTATACAACCTCCAATACTATGTTACTATGTAACTGTTACACAGACATTATGGTAGGGTATAAAGGTTGGACTAGATGGACGTTGTCTTTATACACCTCCATACTATGTTACTATGTAACTGTTTTACAGACATTATGGGTAGGGTCTAAAGGTCTGGACTAGATGAGACGTAGTCCTTTATACAACCTCCAATACTATTTCATACTGTAACTGTTATACAGAATTATGGGTAGGGTATAAAGGTTGGATCAGATGGACGTATGTCTTTATACAACCTCCAATACATGTTACATTGTAACTGTTATACCTAGACATTATTATGGAGGGTATAAAGGTGGACTAGAATGGACGTATGTCTTTATACAACCTCCATACTATTGTTACTAGTAACTGTTATACAGATCATTAATGGGTAGGGTATATAGGTTGGACTAGATGGACGTTGTCTTTATACACACTCCAATACTATGTTACTATGTAACTGTTATACAGACATTATGGGTAGGGTATAAAGGTTGGACTGAGATGGACGTATGTCTTTATACAACCTCCAATACTATGTTACTATGTAACTGTTATACAGACATTATGGGTAGGGTATAAAGGTTGGACTAGACTGGAACGTATGTCTTTATACAACCTCAATACTATGTTACTATGTAACTGTTATACAGACATTATGGGTAGGGTATAAAGGTTGGACTAGATGGACGTATGTCTTTATACAACCTCCAATACTATGATTTACTATGTAACTGTTATATCCAGACATTATGGGTAGGGTATAAAGGTGGACTAGATGGACGTATGTCCTTTAATACAACCTCCAATACTATGTTACTATGTAACTGTTATACAGACTTATGGTGTAGGGTATAAAGGTGGACTAGATGGACGTTGTCTTTATACAACCTCAATACTAGTTACTAGTGTAAACTGTTATACAGACATTATGGGTAGGTATAAAGGTTGGACTGGAGGACGTATGTCTTTATACAACCTCCAATACATGTTACTATGTAACTGTTATACAGACATTATGGGTAGGGTAAAAGGTTGACTAGATGGACGTATTCTTTATACATCCTCCAATACTATGTTACTATGTAACTGTTATACACGACATTATGGGTGTGTATAAGGTTGGACTAGATGGAGTATGAATCTTTATACAACCTCCAATACTATGTTACTAGTAACTGTTATAACATGACATTATGGGTAGGGTATAAAGGTGGACTAGATGGACGTATGTCTATATACAACCTCCAATACTATGTTACTATGTAACTGTTGTACAGACAATTAGGTGTAGGGTAAAGTGGTCGGACTAGATTGAGACGGATGTCTTTATACAACCTCCAATACTATGTTACTATGTAACTGTTAACAGACATTATGGGTAGTGTATAAAGTTTGGACTAGATGGCTGTATGGTCTTTATACACCTCCAATACCATTTTACTATAACTGTTTAACGACCTATAGCAAATACCCGCGCTTCGCAGTGGAGATTGTCTTTACAATACCTATTAGTAAGAAACATAATGTTATAAATTATAATTACAACAACAAAAAATCTTTTATGTTTTCGCTGTTATTGTAACGGATTCTCTTGGTGTTTCGGATGACATTCTCTTCTTGGCAAATGTGATGCTTAGGACAAGCATGTATCGTGGGATGTTGACAGTTGGAGAAAATAACCCCCACCAATCCCCCTCCCCCTGTCACGCCCCCTAATACCCCCACATTCCATCTCTGTGTCCCCCTCCAAACCCTTCTCCTACACCTCAGCCAGTCCCCGCACACACCCTGTAATTTTTGGTAAAATCGGATATCCAGCATGAGTTTCAAATCTATTCCCCCCCATATTCCCCCTACCCTAAAAAAATATATTTTCTAACCTTTTACTGGGTAAAGGAGCATACTGCCATACCAAATTTGGTTTAAATCTGGACCAACCAGTCTGTGCAATTTCAGATACTCACCGTTACGGTGCAAATGTCAGATCTCACCGTTACAGGTGCAATGTCAGATACTCACCGTACAGGTGCATGTCATATATTAAGTGCATGAATACTCACCGTTACAGGTGGCAAATGTCAGATACTCACTGTTTACAGGTGCAATGCATCATGTTCATCGTGACATGTAAACGAAACTCTGCTTAACTTTTTATACTAAGGGTGTCAATGAATATTACTGCCAATTTAAGCCTCTGCCTCCACTGGCAAGTTGAGAATTGTGATGAGTGAGTGATGAGGTGTTGAGTGAGTAAGGTGAGAGTGAGGGTTTGCTTTTCGAAACGAAACCTACTTAAACTTTTGTAAGCAAGTGCAAGAAATGACAGCCTGCCAAATTTAACCCCGTCTTGCCTCCACGGCAAGTTGGAGAATTAGTGATGAGTGAGTGAGTGAGGTGATGAGTGAGTAAGTGAGTGAGTGAGGGCTTTGCCTTTTCGAAACGAAACCTGCTTAACTTTTGTAAGTAAGGTGCAATGAATGAGTGGTACACAGAGATAGTGGTACACAGAGATGGTGGTACACAGAGATAGTGGTATACAGAGATACTGGTACACAGAGATAGTGGTACACAGAGATGGTGGTACATGGAGATGGTGGTACACAGAGATTGTGGTACACAGAGATGGTGGTACATAGAGATGGTGGTACACAGAGATGGTGGTACATAGAGATGGTGGTACACAGAGATAGTGGTACACAGAGATAGTGGTACACAGAGATGGTGGTACACAGAGATGGTGGTACATAGAGATGGTGGTACACGGAGATGGTGGTACATAGAGATGGTGGTACACAGAGATAGAGATGGTGGTACACAGAGATAGTGGTACACAGAGATGGTGGTACACGGAGATGGTGGTACATAGAGATGGTGGTACACAGAGATAGTGGTACACAGAGATGGTGGTACAAGAGATGGTGGTACACAGAGATAGTGGTACACAGAGATGGTGGTACATAGAGATGGTGGTACACGGAGATGGTGGTACATAGAGATGGTGGTACACAGAGATGGTGGTACACGGAGATGGTGGTACACGGAGATAGTGGTACACGGAGATGGTGGTACACGGAGATAGGGTTACACGGAGATGGTGGTACGCGGAGATGGTGGTACATGGAGATGGTGGTACATGGAGATGGTGGTACACGGAGATAGTGGTACACGGAGATGGTGGTACGCGGAGATAGTGGTACATGGAGATGGTGGTACTCACGGTGGTTCATAGTTACACACCAGTAGGTACATATTTTCATCCTCAGCTTCTTCCACCTTTTCACAAAAATTGAATCCGCATCCAACACGTTCAGATCCTGCCCAGACCATCTAAAAGTCAATGACACAAAATCTAAGTAGGTCTCTGCCCATGTTCTCGATGTTACTTATAACTACAATTACACTAGGGCCACAAAGGACCTTCCTTTCCATTACACAAGACTTACCACAATCTCCGACTTTTATTATTCAGGAAACCTAACAGGATGTGGTAACGCATAAAAGGGGTTGGGAGCTCCTATAATTACATAGATATTCATTGGAAGGTCTACTGATTGGATGAAAAGGAAAAGATGATCAATCACATTCCTGCCCCACATAAATACTACACCATCTGCTCCAGTGCCCAATATAATATCATAGTGTCTGTGCCAGTACCTCATATAATATCATAGTGTCTGTGCTAGTGCCTCATATAATATCATAGTGTCTGTGCTAGTGCCTCATATAATATCATAGTGTCTGTGCTAGTGCCTCATATA
>JAACNH010000449.1:132743-146835 GCA_019447015.1 Hymenochirus boettgeri | reverse complement strand
TATCATAGTGTCTGTGCTAGTACCTCATATACTATCATAGTTTCTGTGCTAGTGTCTCATATAATATCATAGTGTCTGTGCTAGTACCTCATATAATATCATAGTGTCTGTGCTAGTACCTCATATAATATAATTGTGTCTGTGCTAATACCTCCTATACTATCATAGTGTCGTGCTAGTACCTCATATACTATCATAGTGTACACTAGGTATATATGAGGCACTAGCACAGACACTATGGTATATGAGGCAATAGAAGGACATTCTGAATTAAGGGTGACTAGCACCAGACCTATGCTATATTATGAAGCACTAGCACAGACTCTATGATTATAAGCACGGCATATGGGCATAGACAGAAAGGCCATTTAATTTTTATGATGGCATCCACAGACTTATGGATATGATATGAGGTGGTGGTACTAGCACCAGCCACATGATAGTATATGAGGTACTAGCACAGACTCATGATATTATAGAGGCACAGCACAGACATATGCGTATTATATTGATGGCAATAGCACAGACAATTGAGATCATAGAGGCACTAGCACAGACTCTATGAGATGTATCATGAGGCACTAGCACGGACATTATGATGTTATATGAGGAACTAGCACCAGAAAACTTATGATAAAATGAGGCACTAGCACAGACACTTATGGTATTATATGAGCAACACTAGCAGTACAGTATCGATATGTATATTGAGGCACTAGTCACAGACACATTGATAGTATATGAGGGTATCAGCACAGACACATGATTATGATATTGGGACATTAGCAACAGGACACTATGCTAGTATGATTGAGGCACTAGCCAGGACACTCATGGTATTATATGACGGCAATAGCACCAGACATTATGATATTATATGAGCGTACTGACAGGACACTAGTGATAGTAGTATGAAGCACTGCACAGGACTCTATGACTTATTATGAGGCACTAACGACCACTAGGTATGGATATAGGCATAGCACAGACATATGATACATTATTGAGGTTACTAGCACAGACCACTATGATATATGGATGAGGTACTAGCACAGATCATGATAGTATATGAGGCACTAGCACGACACTATGGTATATATGGCGGCAATCAGCACAAGACGATTTGATATTATATGAGGCACTAGCACAGACTCTATGATTATTATATGAGCACTAGCACAGACTTATGATATTATAGAGGCACTAGCCCACAGACAAACAGTATTAATATATGAGGCACTAGCACAGACATATGGTGTCATATGAGGCACTAGCAACGTACAGTATGATAGTATATGAGGTACTATGCCCCACAGACACTGAGATAGTAGCTGAGGTGGTACCATAGGACCCAGATATGATATTATCCGAGGCATGCAGTACAGTATAATAGTTATATGAGGACTATCAAGACAATATGAGAGTATATGAGCACTAGCCGAGAAACTATGATAGATATGACGTATCGAACAGACACTATGATAGTATACGAGTATTGCCACGATTATTATGACTATGTATGAGGCACTAGACGACACTATGATAGTATAGTGAGGGCACTAGCCAGACACTATGAATATATGATGTTACTAGCACAGAGAAACTTGATAGTATATGAGGGTACTAGCACACACACATGAGTACTATGAGGTGCAGCCACAGAATTATGTAGATATATGAGGCACTAGCATAGACACAATGATATTATATAAGATACTAGCACAACACTATGATATAATGAGGCACTAGCACAGACACTAAGATTTATATGAGGGCACTAGCACACTAGAATTATAAGATCAGATATATATATGAGGGCACTAGACACAGGACCTATGATATATATGAGGCACTAGCACAGAACTATGATATATGAGATGCAGGAATTGATAATGAGTACTAGCCCGGAACTATCGGATGATGAGGTTACTAGCACAGACATTATGATATTATATGGAGGTACTAGCAAGACACTATGATATGATATGAGGTTACTAGCACAGAACTATGATATATATGAGGTACTAGCACAGACACTATGATAGTATATGAGGTACTAGCACACACACTATGATAGTAATGGGGTTACCGCACAGATGTTTTTTATTGATGATATATATGAGGTACTAGCCACAGACATTATGATATAGATGAGGAGGTACTAGCACAGACACTATTGATAATATGAGATACTAGCACAGACAACTATGATATTATATGAGGCACTAGCAGACATATTATATGAGGTACTAGCCGGACCACTATGATAGTATATGAGGTACTAGCACAGGACATTATGATTATTATATGAGGTACTTAGCACAGACACTATGATATTTATGAGGTACTAGCCCAGACAATGTGATTTAGTAATGAAGTACTAAGAAGACACTATGATAGTATATGAGGTACATCAGAGATATTATGTTATTATATTGACGGGTACTAGCCCAGACATTTTATGATATTATGGGTGAGTACTAGCAAGCGACTTGTGTTATATGAGATTACAGCACAGGGACATTATGATGTATATGAGGTAATAGCACAGGCATTATGATAAGCGATGACACTAGCACAGGACACTATGGTTTATATGAGGTACTAGAAACGACATATGATAGTATATGAGGGTACTAGAACAGCACTATGATATTGATGAGTGGGTTCTAGCCCAGACATATGAGATAGGTATATGCGGTACTAGCACAGAGACTCTGAATTATATGATGCACTAGCACAGACAACTAGTTATTATATGAGGTACTAGACAGCCTGATATGAGTACAAGAGACACTATGATTAGTTATATGAGGTACTAGCACCAGGACACTATGATTTATGAGGTCGGTACAGCCAGACATCTTGATAGTAATGATGGTACTAGGCACAGGCCACTATGATAATTTAGAGGACTAGCACATACACTATGATATTATAGAGGCAACTAGCACACGTATATGAGAAGCCAGCACTATGAATTATTAAGGTACTAGCACAGACAACTATGATAGTATTATGAGGTTACTAGCCCCAGGACACTATGATAGTATAGAACGGTAACTAGCACAGGACCACTATGATTGTATGGGTACTCGCACAGACACTATGATAGTATATGAGGTACTAGCACAGACATTATGATAATATATGAGACACTAGCACAGACCGATGATTATAATATAAGATAACTAGACACAGACATATTGACTGATATATGAGGCCAACACAGAACTATGAATTATTGAGGCACATGCACAGACATTATGATATTTATGAGGCACCCTAGCACAGACTCTATGATAGTATGAGGCACTAGCACAGACACATGTATTATATGAGGCACTAGGCACATTTGACCACTATGATATTATATGAGGCACAAGCACAGACACGATGATATTATATGAGGCAATGAGCACAGACCCCCCCCCCCTATGATAGTATATGAGGTACTAGCACAGACATTGATGATATTATATAACAGGTACCAGCCACAGACACTATGATATTATATGAGGTACTAGCAACCAGAACTATAATAGTAATAAGGTAGCACAGACAGATAGTATGTACAGCCAGAACTATGATAGTTAATGAGGGGTACTGCACAGACCTACTCTGATAGATATTATATGAGGACTGGTTGTTTTAATGTACGCACGGACATTATGGATATTTATAGGAGGATAGCACAGCACTATGATTATTATCTGAGGTACAAAGCAAGACATTATTGATATTGTATCTGAGGCACTAGCACAGGACTCTATGATATTTTATGGGCACGCGCACAGACACTAGGATAGGATAGATGAGGGACTATAGGTACACTCAGACACATGATCATATATGAGCACTCGCACCAGACTTATGATATTATAGGAGGCACAGCACAGACTCTATGATATTATATGAGGCACACTAGCACAGAACTATGTATATTATATGGAGCCTAGCCCGGACATATGATATTATATGAGGCATAGCACAGACTACACTATGATATATATAGGAGGCACTAGCACAGACATATGATATTATATGAGGTAGAACCCAGACACTTATGATAAGTGTATAGGGTACTAGCACAGACATGTATGAATTATATGAGGTACTAGCCAGACACTATGATAGTTATATGAGGTCTAGCCCAGACACTGATAGATATGATGCGGTACTAGCAACATGACACTATGATAGTATATGAGGTATAGCATAAGGACACTATGGATAGTATATGAGGCACAGCACCAGATACTATGATATTTATGAGCACTAGCCACAGACACTATGATTATTGATTACCGGGTACTAGACAGACCACTATTATTATATGCTGGACACTAGCACAGAAAAAAAATGATAGTACCATGAGGTACTAGCACAGACACTATGATATAACAACAATTGCATTAGCACAGATATTATGCATTTCATTATGAGGTTACTAGCACAGACACTTATAATAGTATATGAGGGACTAGAAAACAGACATATGATAGTTTACGAGGGTATAGACACAGATATTCATGATATTATATGAGCACTGGAAGACACTATGAGATATGTGGATAGACAGCATATGAGTAAGATGGGACTAGCACAGAAATATGATATTATAGAGCCCATTAGCCACAGGACACTATGATATTATATGAGGCACTGCACAGGACACTATATTATTAATTAGAGTCCGGCACTAGCACAGACACTATGATATTATATGAGGCCCTGACGACTAGTAATGAGGCAGAGATCTATGACTATATATTTGAGGCACTAATGCAACAGACAATGAATTATATGATGGCACATAGCAAAGACCTAGTAGTATATGAGGTTGTCTATGCACACAGGATTAGATATTATAGTGCGGCAACTAGCAGGTTACTAGTTGATAGTATTATAGAGGTATAGCAGAGGACACTATGATAGTATATTGAGGTACTGCACAGATATGATATTATAAGCGCAACTAGCACGTACAGTTGATAGTATATGAGGCCAATCTGGCACAGACAATATGATAGTATATGACGGTATAGCACAGACATTGTGATATTATATGAGGTACTAGCCCAGACACTATGATAGTATATGACGGTTACTAGCACGACACATGATAGGTATAGGAGGTATTAGCACAGGACACGATATTATTATATTGACGATAGGCACAGAAGAACAATAGGATATATATGAGGGTATAGCCAGACACTATGATATTATATGAGACACTAAACAGAAACATGATAGTATATGAGGTACTAGCACAGACCTATGAAGTAAAACAAGGTATTAGACACAGATATTATGATATTATATGAGGTACTGACAGACACTATACATAGTTATATGAGGTACTAGCGACAGTCACTATGATAGATATGAGGTACTAGCCACAGACATTATGATATTGTATATGGTGACTAGCCCAGGACATATGATAAGTATATGAGGGTACTAGCACTGACACTATAATAGTATAGGATGTACTTAGCACAGACACTATGATAGTATAGAGCTACTAGCACACACTTGTATTAATGAGGACATCAGCACAGCACTATGATTTATATAGCAGGGTACTAGCACAGACACTATGATAGTATATGAGGTACGTAGCACCAGACACTATGTAGTAAAGAGGTATTAGCAAAGATATTATGATATTTATGAGGTACTAGCCAGACACTATGATAGATATGATGTACCTAGCACAGAACATGATAGTATACGAGGTTTAGCTAAAGATATTATGATACTTATAGGAGGGACTAGACACAGACAACTATAAGTATTGAGGTACTGCACAGAAATATGATTAGTATATGAGGTACTAGAACCGACCATATGATAGAACGAGGTATTACTACAGATATTATGATATTATAGAGCACTACGCACAGACACTATGATGTATAGAGGGCACTGCACAGACACATTGATATTAACATGAGATTACTAGCACAGGACACTATGATATTATATTGAGCACTGGCAAAGTCACAGGTCATTACATGAGCCACTAAAGCAGAGACCACAGCTGATATAAATGAGATACTAGCACAGACACTATGAATTGATATGAGGCACGTAGGCACAGACACTATGATTAACATAGGCAATAGCAGAGACACTATGATAGTTATCGATCGGACTAGCACAGACACTGTGATATATATGAGGCACTAGCACAGGGAATTGATAGTTATGAGACGGGTACTAGCACAGACCCAATTTATAGTTATGACGGACTAGGCCCAGACATTATGATATATATAGGCAATAGCACAGACACTACTGATATTATATGAGGCACTAGAAACAGACACTATGATGGTATATGAGGGTATAGCACAGATATTACTGACTATTATATGAGGCACAGCACAGACACTCTATGATATATATGAGTTCTGTACAAGCACTAGCACAATTATATTATATGAGGTGTACTAGCCGACATATAATATTATATATGCTAATTGGGACTTTTCCAGGGTGACATAATTGCCACAGATTCTGTACAGAGTCATTCTGAATTGAGCGAAAGCAGCGGATGACTAGCGAAAGTCTTCAAGAACTAATTCCGTCCATTGATCTAATGTGAATAACAAAATAGCACAGACACTATGATAGTAAAAAAGATATTAGCACAACATTCATGATATTATATGAGGGGTACTAGCACAGACCGTAATTACTATATGAGGTTTCTATGACAGGAAACTTAAATAGTATTACAGGTATTATAGCACAGAATTATGATTATTATGAGACCTAGCACAGACACATGATATTAACATGAGATTTAAGACAGACCCACTATGAATGTCGTAATGAGGGCACTAGGCACAGACACATGATATTAAATCGGATTGAGACTAGCACAGCAACTATGAATTATATGAGGCATCTAGCACAGACACTATGTATTAAGGAGGCATAGCACGACACTATGATATTACATGAGGCACTAGCAGAGACACATGGATAGTATATGAGGGGGTACTAGCACAGGACCACTATGATATTATATGATGCACTAGCACAGACACTATGATACTTATGAGGCCCCCACTGACCAGACACATATGATAGTATATGAGGTACTAGCACAGACCTATGAGATTATATGAGGCCACTAGCAAGACACTCATGATAGTATATGAGGTTACTAGCACAGACACTATGAAGTATGAGGCACTGCACAGACACTATGAATAGTTATATGGGCGTACTAGCACACAGATATATGGAATATTATGAGGCACTAGCACAGACCCTCTGATGGTTAGTGAGGGGTACTAGCACAGATCATATCGATTATTGAGGCACTAGCAAGACACTATGAATTAGTATGATGGTACTAGCACAGACCTCTAGTAGTCTTCTATGACGCACTAGCCACAGCCACTATGATATTTCATGAGGCACTGCCCACAGCACCTATGTATGTATATGCGTCGCCGTATATGATATTCATTGAGGCACCCTAGCACAGGACCACTTGATGGTCTATGATCGTGGTCTAGCACAGATCTTTATGAATATTATATGAGGCACATAGCACAGGACACTAGATATTATATTGAAGGTAATGAAAGCACATACACAATTATATTATATGGAGGTACTAGCCACAGCACATAATATTATATGACCGGTACTAGTAAGATATTATGATATATTAAGATACTAGCAGAAACATTTATAAATTCATATGAGGGTATAGACACATAACTGTTAAGAAGAGGGCAATACACAAGGATTATGATACTTATATTAGGCAATACGAAGGACACTATGATATTATATAAGGTACTGTATAGCAGACACTATGATATTACAGAGGCGGTACGTACAGCACCATCACTGGATATTATATAGGCCCAGACAGACACAGATATTATATTAAGGTACTCATAGGCAAGACACAAGTATATTATATGATGGTACATAGCACAGCACTATAATATTATATGATGGGGTACTAGCACAGACATTATGATATTATATAAGGTACTGTACTAGCACAGACACAATTTATATAATGAGGCGATAGCACAGACACTATGATATTATACTGAGGGACTAGCAACAGACACAATTATTATTATGAGGATAGCACAAACACTGTGACTGATTATATGATGGAACTAGCACAGACTCACACATGATATTATATAAGTATGTACTAGCACAGACACCAATTATATTATATGAGGGTACTAGCACAGACACTAAAATTATTATTGAGGTACTAGTACAGATATTATGATATTATATAGATACTAGCAGAGCCTATTATGGACATATAGATGAGGCACTAGCAACTTACAGTGATATTATGAGTCACTACACAAGTATTATGATATTATATGAGGCAATAGGACGACACTATTAATTATATAGAGATATAGCAAGATGACATTAAATTAATGAGGCACTAGCCCATTACACGTTGATATTATGAGGCACTTACCAAGATATTATGATATATATGAGGCACTAGCAACAGACATATGATTACTATATAAGATTATACTAGCGAGTAGCCATTAGTGGACATGCTATGAGGCACTGCACATACACTGTGATATATATGGGGACTACCACAGGTATTTGGGGAATTATCGACGGTACTAGCACAGACCAATTGATATTAGTAGAGGCAATACCACAGGTATGATGATATTTATAGAGGAACTAGCACGGGCACTTATAATTAATAAGGAATGTACTAGCACAGGGCACTATGATATATATGAGGGTACTAGCACATACACTTAGTGATATATATGAGGCACTTGCATAGGACACTATGACTATTATAAAGGTACTGTACTAGCACAGACACACAATAGATTAGTAGTACGGTTACTAGCACAGATTATACTGATATTATGAGATATAGCAGAGACATATAATATTAGATGAGGTTACAGCACAACCACTGTTATTATGATGAGGCACTACCCTAGTATTATGCTATTATATGAGGCACTCGCACAGGCACTCATGTATTATATAAGGTACTGTAATAGCACGGACACTTATATTATATGTGTACTAGCACAGACGCTTATGGATGAATTATTAAGGTAGTACCGAGCACCAGAACACATTATATTAATGAGGTACTAGCATAACACTATGATATTATATGTGTACTATCACAGACACGTGATATTATATAGGTACTAGCACAGGACACTATGATAGTATATGAGGGTCATGCACAGACACTATGATATTATATGAGTACTAGCAACGAGAATACTGTAGTATAATATTGATTGGTACTAGCCCGGACCACTTGATGTATATGAGGTACTACATGATATGCAATTGAGGGTACAGCACAGACATTATGATATTATATGAGGTACTAGGCTGTGTTAGGTTACCGACACTATGTTATATACAGGAAAGAAGCGATAGTATTGTATGGGATAACGATCATCTTGTCGTAGGTGTACAGACAGGAATTATGATATTATATGAGGTACTAGCCAGACACATGATATTAATGAGTCAAAGATCGAACATATGATGTATAGAGGGCCAGTACTAAGCACGGCACATTCATTGTATATGAGGTCGGCAAGGCATTATGCTATATAGTGCCACTAGCACAGACACTAGTTATTTTTATTAATGAGGTACTAGCACAGACATCTGATAGTATATGATCGGTATAGTACAGACCTTGAATTATATGAGGTACTCCCGAACATTTGATAGTATATGAGGTAGGTGTACTAAGCACAGGACACGCTATGATATATTAATGGATTCACTAGCACAGACACTAGTGTTATGTTATGAGGGGGGTACTAGCACAGACATATTGATAGTAATATTGCGGTACTAGCAAGCAGAACTAGAATTTATGACTGACTCGGTACTGAGCCCAGACACTATGATAATATGAGGGTACTAGCACAGACAACTATATAGTATATGATGGCACTTGCACAGACACTGATTATTATATGAGGCATTAGCCAGACCAATGATATTATATGAGGCAAACTAGCACAGGACATTGATATAGTATTAGGTACTATGCACCGGACCACTATGATAGTATAGAGGTGGGTCAGTAGCCCAGACACTATTGATAGTATTAAGTGAGGTTTACAGCACAGACACTATGATGATGATATGAGGGGGGTACTAGCACAGACACGCATGATAGATAGGTGCGGTACTAGCACAGACATTATGATCAATAATATGAGACACTAGCACAGACACTCATGTAATATATAAGATAACTAGCACCAGGACCACATTATATTATGAGGCACGTTCTAAACACAGACACTTGATATTATGAGGTCAACTATGGCACTAGCCAGACATTATGATCTATATGAGGCCACTTAGCACAGACCGAGAAGTATTGAGGCATAGCACAGACATATGATATGTATATGAGGCTATAGCACAGACACTATGATATTATAGAGGCACAAGCACAGAACACCTATGATATATATGAGGCCTACACAGACACTCTGATAGGTATATGAGGTACATGCACAGACATTATGATATATATTTATATAGGGTACCCAGCACAGACACTATGATATTGATATGAGGTACTAGCCAGACACTATAAATAGTTATATAAAGGTACTAGCACAGGACACTATGATATGCATTAGAGCGGTACTAGCCACAGCCCTATGATTAGAAACGAGAGGGGTACTAGCACAGATATTTGATCATTATATGAGGTACTAGCACATGACATTATGATATTTATGAGGTGGTACTAGCACAGACCTATGTTTAATTATATGAGTGTACAAGCACAGCATATGAATTATATGAGGCAACTAAGCACAGACTCTGAATTATATGAGGCACTAGCAAAGAAAACTATGATAGTGATAGTATATGAGGGTCAGCCAGGGACATTACGATTGACATAGCTCAGACCTATGATAATAGAGGCACAGCACAGGAACCACTATGATATTATGAGGACACCTAACTAGCACAGACACTATGATATTTAAATGAGGCAGACTAGCACGACACTATATTATAGTGGCCACTTCTACAGATATTATATGAGGCGACTGCAAGGCCCACTAGACACTTGATAGTAGAATGCTAGGTTACTACACCACTATGTATGAGGTACCAGCCACAGACATATGATATTAATGAGGTTACTGGTACGACCCAGACACTATGTAGTATGGTACTATGAAGGGGCAGTAGGATTTCGTGGGGGTGACGGTAAGCCCAGACAAATATGTTATGAGTAGGCAGTGAGTGGGTACAGCAGACACTAGTGATAGTATATAGGAGGGGTACTAGCACAGACACTATGATAGTATATGAGGTACTAGCACAACACTAAGGCACGACCAATATGATTCATTATATGAGGCACTACCTAGCACAGACACTATGAATATAAGGGTACTAGCACAGACACTATGAATTATATGAGACCACTAGCACAGAAATATGATGTGAAAATAGTATATGTATGGGTACGAGCAACCAGGACACATGTAGTAGCTAAACAAGGTATATAGCACAGTATTATGTTATATTATATGAGGACTAACTAGCACCAGGGACACTCGATATTATATGGAGGGCACTTAGAATCAGACAATATGGAATGTTACGAGGTATTAGCACAGATATTAGGTTATCAGAGTGCACTGGGCACTAGCCACAGGACACTATGATTGAGTATATGAGGCACTAGCAAAGACACAGTGAGGGATAGACAGACCACTAGATATTATATGAGGACTATGCAGAATGCTATTATATGAGATAACTAGCACGACACTATGCATATATATGAGGCACTAGCAAGACATTATGGATATGGATATGAGTGGCACTAGCACAAGACACTGGATATAGGATATGAAAGGGCCATAGCACAGACACTTGATATTACTGATGGGAGGCAACTGGCACGGACTTCTAGAATTTATTATGAGGCCACTAGCCACAGGGACACTAGGATAATTACTATGAGGACACATAGCAAAGGCACTATGATAGGATATGAGGTTGTCTAGCACAGGATTATGATATTATATGAGGCATAGCATGTACAGTATGATTAGACTATATGAGGTACTAGCAGAGACATATGAAGTCTATGAGGGGGTCGTGGCGCCAGGTACGAGCACAGATATGATATTAATACGATCGGCTGGCATAGCACGTACAGTATGAGAAGTATCTGGGCACTAGCAACAGGACACTATGATTAAATGAGGCACCTATCACCTACACTAGATCTCCTCTATATTATTTTATTTACTCATCACAGCATCTATGATATTTCTTCTAATTTTCGTCTGTGCTAGTACCTCATATAATATCATAATGTCTGTGCTATTGCCTCGTATAATACCATAGTGTTTGTATCAGTGCCCTATAAAATATCATTGTATCTGTGCTAGTGACTCATATAATGTATGTATGTTTATTGTAAGTATGTGTTTATTTATATCACCACTAGGGGACGCAGCGCTGTACAATATATAATACAAAAAGTCAATACAAGGGGGACAGTAAATAAATACATAAATATATAAATAAGCATGAGCATCATGAAATATACAAGTGCTTGAAACATGTAACATGAGGAAAGACGTCCCTCGCCCTTCGAGCTTACAATCTACTTAGGTGGGTAACATACAGATACATAGGTCTGTTGGTCTGGGGAGTTACATTTGTACATGGATAGAAAATTGGTTAAAGAATAGGATGCAGAGAGTAGTTGTTAATGGGGCTTCATCATTATGGACTAAAGTGCTAAGTGGGGGCCACAGGGTTCTGTGTTGGGGCCGCTTCTATTCAATGTTGAGAAATGTAAGGTGATACATTTTGGACTTAAACATCCTTGTGCTGCTTATACTATAAATGGCTCTGTGTTAAGTGAATCCCTGTTGGAAAGGGATCTTGGAGTTTTAGTGGATAACAAACTTAAAGGTAGCAAGCAGTGCCAGGCGGCAACAGCCAGAGCCAGCATGGTATTGTCTTGTATAAAGCGAGGTATGGATTCAAGGGAGGAAAATGTAATTCTCCCTCTTTACAAAGCATTGGGAAGGCCTCATTTGGAATATGCAGTATATAGTACTATACTATACTATACTATACTATACTATACTGTACTGTACTATACTGTACTATACTATACTGTACTATACTATACTATACTATACTGTACTATACTATACTATACTGTACCATACTATACTATACTATACTATACTGTACTATACAATACTGTACTAATACTATAGTATACTGTGCTATACTATACTGTGCTATACTATACTATACTATACTGTACTATACTGTACTATACTATACTGTACTATACTATACTATACTATACTATACTATACTGTACTATACTATAATATACTGTATTATACTATACTGTACTATACTATACTATACTATACTGATTCTCCTGTTACTATGAGGGGACACTTTATCTCCTGTTACTATAAGGGGACACTGTATCTCCTTTTACTATAAGGGGACACTGTATCTCCTGTTACTATAAGGGGACACTGTATCTCCTGTATCTATAAGGGACACTGTATATCCTTTATCTATAGGGGACACTGTATCTCCTGTTACTATAAGGGGACACGTATCTCCTGTATCTATAAGGGGACACTGTATCTCCTGTTACTATAAGGGGACACTTATCTCCTGTTACTATAAGGGGACACTTTATCCCCTGTATCTATTAGGGGACACTGTATCTCCTGTACTATAAGGGGACACTTTATCTCCTGTTACTATAAGGGGACACTGTATCTCCTGTTACTATAAGGGGACACTTTATCTCCTGTTACTATAAGGGGACCTTTATCTCCTGTTACTATAAGGGGACACTGTATCTCCTGTTACTCCATAGGGGACACTGTATCTCCTGTATCTATAGGGGACACTGTATCTCCTGTTACTATAAGGGGATACTGTATTGCATTACTATAAGGGGCACTGTATTCCTGTATCTATAAGGGGACACTGGTATCCTGTTTACTCTTAAGGGGATACTGTATTG
>JAACNH010000449.1:101109-132569 GCA_019447015.1 Hymenochirus boettgeri | reverse complement strand
AAGGGACACTTTATCTCCTGTTACTATAAGGGGACACTTTATCTCCTGTTTACTATAAGGGGACACTGTATCTCCTGTTTTACTATAAGGGGACACGTATCTCCTGTATCTATAAGGGGACACTTTATCTCCTGTTACTATAAGGGGACACTGTATCTCCTGTTACTATAAGGGGACACCGTATCTCCTGTTACTATAGGGGACACTTTATCTCTGTGTTACTATAAGGGGACTCTGTATCTCCTGTTACTATAAGGGGACACTGTATCTCCTGTTACTATAAGGGGGACGTATCTCCTGTTACTATAAGGGGACACTGTATCTCCTGTTACTAGAAGGGGACACTGTATCTCCTGTTACTATAAGGGGACCCTGTATCTCCTGTTACTATAAGGGGACACTGTATCCTGTATCTATAAGGGGACACTGTATCCTGTACAATGGCACTGTTCTCCTGTTACTATAAGGGGAACGTATCTCTGTATATAAGGGACACTGTATCTCCTGTTACTATAAGGGGACACTGTATCTCCTGTTACTATAAGGGGACACTGTATCTTTTGTATCTATAAGGGGACACTGTATCTCTGTTATCTATAAGGGGACACTGTATCTCCTGTTACTATAAGAGGATACTGTATCTGCTGTTACTATAAGGGGACACTGTATCTCCTGTCTATAAGGGGGACGTATATCCGTACATATGGGACACTTATTCCTGTTACTATAAGGGGGCACTGTATATCCTGTTACTAGAAGGGGGCACTGTATCTGCTGTTACTATGAGGGGGACACTGTATCTCCTGTAACTATGAGGGGACATGTATCTCCTGTTACTATGAGGGGATACTGTATCTCCTGTTACTATGAGGGGACACTTTATCTCCTGTTACTATAAGGGGACACTGTATCTCCTTTTACTATAAGGGGACACTGTATCTCCTGTTACTATAAGGGGACACTGTATCTGTATCTATAAGGGGACACTGTATCTCCTTATCTATAAGGGGACACTGTATCTCCTGTTACTATAAGGGGGACACTGTATCTCCTGTATCTATAAGGGGACACTGTATCTCCTGTTACTATAAGGGGACACTTATCTCCTGTTATAAGGGGACACTTTATCTCCTGTTACTATTAGGGGACACTGTATCTCCTGTTACTATAAGGGGACAGTTTATCTCCTGTATCTATAAGGGGACACTGTATCTCCTGTTACTATAAGGGGACACTTTATCTTCCTGTTACTATAAGGGGACACTTTATCTCCTGTTACTATAAGGGGACACTGTATCTCCTGTTACTATAAGGGGACACTGTATCTCCTGTATCTATAAGGGGACACTGTATCTCCTGTTACTATAAGGGGATACTGTATCTGCTATTACTATAAGGGGACACTGTATCTCCTGTATACTATAAGGGGACACTGTATCTCCTGTTACTATAAGGGGATACTGATCTGCTATTACTATAAGGGGACACTGTATCTCCTGTATCTATAAGGGGACAGTTTCCAAATAGTAGATGTGGAGAAACCAAGTACAGACTTGGCTGTGAATACAATTGTGTTTATTTAAACAGATGCCTGCTACACACATGACATGTTTCGAGCGACCAGCGCCCTTTATCAAGTGTAAACAAAATTGAATTCAGTATCCAAATATAGTGACTTAACAGGAAGCTTATTTAAACAGTCCGACCCTCTACTTCCTTTCAACAACCAAATAAGTTAAAGGTCAAGTGGTCCAAGTATTAAAAAAAAAGCTATATGTTGCCAAATGTTCAAAGATAAAATAGTGTCCAACGCCAATATTAGTAGTATAATAAAAATATGTAAAACTAAGGCTGTTTAGTATAAAGATGACCTGTCATAATGAAATCTATCCCTAAAGGGCAGTTACTGAGGGCTAAATGGGTCTCTTATACAGAGGAAGCCTTTGAAGAGGCAGCTGCCATTCCAGAAAGGAAATTTGTACACCACCGGGGATATTAGCCCCAAAACATTAAACAAACAAGTCAGGATATTTCAAATCTATCAAGAGAGGTTATACTAAGATAAAAAATAAAGGGATACCATTCGTTAGCACGTTATGTAGCTACAAAATTAACCAGATTTTAAATAGATACTCGCCCATCGTACAGAGTGATAAGGAACTTGGCAAACTTACGGAACAATTTCCCACTTTTTGCTATAAGAGAGGTAAAAGCCAAAAAGGTAAATTATGCCCAGCAGAAATTTTGGGGAAATACAACCCAAGAAGAAAGTTCCATTCCCATGTTTGACTTGCATATGCTGCAATAGAATTCCATTAAGACATTGCTATACCTTCTGAAATGCCCCTACGGCAAAGGATATGTCAAGCAGACCTCCTGTCTAATATAAGAAAAGGATAAAGGAACATAGGGGGTATATCAGCAATTACAAACCCACCTTGGAAAAGGTGGACGATGAGAGGCAGTAATATAAAAAAGAGACTACTACAAAAGGAGTACTATTACAGGGGAATGTTGGAGGGTATGTGTATCTATAAGTGTAACTATTACAGGGGAATGTTGGAGGGTATGTGTATCTATAAGTGTAACTATTACAGGGGAATGTTGGAGGGTATGTGTTTCTATAAGTGTAACTATTACAGGGGAATGTTGGTGGGTATGTGTTTCTAGAAGTGTAACTATTAAAGGGGGAATGTTGGAGGGTATGTGTTTCTATAAGTGTAACTATTAAAGGGGTAATGTTAGAGGGTATGTGTTTCTATAAGTGTAACTATTAAAGGGGAATGTTGGAGGGTATGTTTCTATAAGTGTACTATTAAAGGGGGAATGTTGGAGGGGTATGTGTTTCTATAAGTGTAACTATTAAAGGGGAATGTTGGAGGGTATGTGTATCTATAAGTGTAACTATTAAAGGGGGAATGTTAGAGGGTATGTGTATCTATAACTGTAACTATTAAAGGGGTAATGTTGAAGGGTATGTGTTTCTATAGTGTACATTAAAGGGGAAAGTTGGAGGGTATGTTATATTTTATAAGATAACTATTAAAGGGGAAGTTGGAGGGTATGTGTTCTATAAGTGTAACTATTAAAGGGGTAATGTTAGAGGTAGTGTGTATCTATAACTGTAATCATAAAGGGTGGTAATGTTGAAGGGTATGTGTTTCTATAAGTGTAACTATTAAAGGGGGAATGTTGGATTGAGGTATGTGTTTCTATAAGTTGTAACTATTAAAGGGGGAATGTTGGAGGGTATGTGTTTCTATATTGTTAACATTAAAGGGGGAATGTTGGAGGGTATGTGTATCTTAAGTGTAACTATTAAAGGGGGAATGTTGGAGGGTATGTGTTCTATAAGTGTACTATTAAAGGGGAATGTTGGAGGGTATGTGTATCTATAGGTAACTATTAAAGGGGGAATGTTGGAGGGTTTGTGTGTTCTATAGTGTAACTATTAAAGGGGGAATGTTGGAGGGTTGTGTTTCTATAGAGTAACTATTAAAGGGGAATGTTGGAGGGTATGTGTTTCTAAAGTGTAACTATTAAAGGGGGAATGTTGAAGGGTAGGGTTAGGGTGGTTTCTATAAGTGTAACTATTAAAGGGGGAATGTTGGAGGTATGTGTATCTATATGTAACTATTAAAGGGGTAATGTTGAAGGGTATGTGTTTCTATAAGTGTAACTATAAAGGGGGAATGTTGGAGGGTATGTGTTTCTATAAGTGTAACTATTAAAGGGGAATGTTGGAGGGATGTGTTTCTATAAGTTAAAACTATAAAGGGGAATGTTGGAGGGTATGTGTTCTAATAACTATTAAAGGGGGAATGTTGGAGGGTATGTGTTTCTATAAGTGTAACTATTAAAGGGGGAATGTTGGAGGGTATGTGTTTCTATAAGTGTAAACTATTAAAGGGGGAATGTTGGGGGTATGTGTATTATAAGTGTAACTATTAAAGGGGGAAGTGTGGAGGGTGTGTGTTTCTATAAGTGAACTATTAAGGGGAATGTTGGGGGGTTGGTGTTTCTATAAGTTGTAACTATTAAGGGGAATGTTGGAGGGTATGTGTATCTATAAGTGTAACTATTAAAGGGGAATGTTGGAGGGTATGTTTTTCTATAAGTGTAACTATTAAAGGGAAATGTTGGAGGGTATGTGTATCTATAAGTGTAACTATTAAAGGGGAATGTTGGGGGGTATGTGTATCTATAAGTATAACTATTAAAGGGGAATGTTGGAGGGTATGTGATCTATAAGTGTAACTATTAAAGGGGGAATGTTGGAGGGTGTGTGTTTCTATAAGTGTAACTATTAAAGGGGCAATGTTGGAGGGTATGTGTATCTATAAGTGTAACTATTAAAGGGGGAATGTTGGAGGGTATGTGTTTCTATAAGTGTAACTATTAAGGGGAATGTTGGAGGGTATGTGTGTATCTATAAGTGTAACTATTAAAGGGGAATGTTGGGGGTATGTGTATCATAAGTATAACTATAAGGGGAATGTTGGAGGGTATGTGTATCTATAAGTGTAAAATATAAAGGGGAATGTTGGAGGGTGTGTGTTCTATAAGGGTAACTATTAAAGGGGCAACGTTGGAGGTATGTGTATCTATAAGTATAACTGTAAAAAGGGAATGTTGGAGGGTATGTGTATCTATAAGTGTAACTATTAAAGGGGGAATGTTGGGAGGGTATGTGTTCTATAAAGTAAACTGTAAAAATGGAATGCTGGAGGGTATGTGTATCTATAAGTGTAACTATTAAAGGGGGAATGTTGCAGGGTATGTGTTTATATAAGTGTAACTATTAAAGGGGGAATGTTGGAGGTGTGTGTTTCTATAAGTGTAACTAATTAAGGGGGATGTTAGGGGTATGTGTTGGGAATGTGTTGCTATAAGTGTAACTATAAAAATTAAATGGGGGATGTTGGAGGGTATGCGTTTCTATAAGGTTAACTATTAAAGGGGGAATGTGGAGGGTATGTGTTCTATAAGTGTAACTATTAAAGGGGTAATGTTGGAGAGTATGTGTTTCTATAAGAGTAACTAATAAAGGGGGAATGTTGGAGAGTACCGGTATGTGTTTCTATAAGTGTAACTATTAAAGGGGGGAATGTTGGAGAGTATGTGTATCTATAAGTGTAACAATTAAGGGGGAATGTTGGGGGGTATGTGTTTCTATAAGTGTAACTATTAAAGGGGGAATGTTGGAGAGTATGTGTTTCTATAAATGTAACTTTTAAAGGGGGAATGTTGGAGAGTATGTGTTTCTTAAGTGTAACTATTAAAGGGGGAATGTTGGAGAGTACCGGTATGTGTTTCTATAAGTGTAACTATTAAAGGGGGAATGTTGGAGAGTATGTGTATCTATAAGTGTAACTATTAAAGGGGGAATGTTGGGGGGTATGTGTTTCTATAAGTGTAACTATTAAAGGGGGAATGTTGGGAGGGTATGTGTATCTATAAGTGTAACTATTAAAGGGGGAATGTTGGAGGGTATGTGTATCTATAAGTGTTACTATTAAAGGGGGAATGTTGGAGGGTATGTGTATCTATAAGTGAATAACAAAGGGGGAATGTTGGGGGGTATGTGTTTACTATAAGTATAACTATTAAAGGGGGAATGTTGGAGGGTATGTGTTCCTATAAGTGTAACTATTAAAGGGGGAATGTTGGAGGGTATGGGTATCTATAAGTGTAACTATTAAAGGGGTAATGTTGGAGGGTATGTGTATCTATAAGTGTAACTATTAAAGGGGGAATGTTGGAGGTATGTGTTCTATAAGTGTAACTATTAAAGGGGAATGTTGGAGGGTATGTGTTTCTATAAATGTAACTTTTAAAGGGGGAATGTTGGAGAGTATGTGTTTCTATAAGTGTAACTATAAAGGGGGAAAGTTGGAGGGTATGTGTTTCTATAAATGTAACTTTTAAAGGGGGAATGTTGGAGAGTATGTGTTTCTTAAGTGTAACTATTAAAGGGGGAATGTTGGAGGGTATGTGTTTCTATAAATGTAACTTTTAAAGGGGGATGTTGGAGTGTATGTGTTTCTATAAGTGTAACTATTAAAGGGGGAATGTTGGAGAGTACCGTATGTGTTTCTATAAGTGTAACTATTAAAGGGGGAATGTTGGAGAGAATGTGTTTCTATAAATGTAAGTATTAAAGGGGGGAATGTAAAGAGTGTGTGTTTCAATAAGGGTAAACTAATTAAAGGGGGAATGTTGGAGGGTGTGTTGGGAATGTGTTACTATAAGTGTAACTATTAATGGGGGGTGTTGGATGGTATGTGTTTGTAAAAGTGTAAATATTTAAGGAGGAATGTTGGAGGGTATGTGTTTCTATAAGTGTATCCATTTATAAGGGAATTTTAAAAGAAAGGAATGGCGGAGGGTATGCTTTATAAGTGTAATTATTAGAGGGATATGGAGGGTATATGTTTCTATAAGTGAACTATTAAAGGGGTAAAGTTGGGGGTATCTGGTTCTATAAGTGTAACTGTTAAAGTTGTAGTGTTGGAGAGTATGGGTTTCTATAAGTGTAACTATTAAAGGGGTATGTGTTTTATAAGTGTAACTATTAAAGAGGGAATTTTGGAGGGTATGTCTTCTATAGGTGTAACTATTAAAAGGGGAATGTTGGAGGGTATGTGTTTCTATAAGTGTAACTATTAAAGGGGGAATGTTGGAGGGTAAGTGTCTCTATAGGTGTAACTAATAAAGGGGGAATGTTGGAGGGTATATGTTTCTATAAGTGTAACTATTAAGGGGGAATGTTGGGGGTATGTGTTTCTATAAGTGTAACTATTAAAGAGGGAATGTTGGAGGGTATGTGTTTCTATAAGTGTAACTATAAAGGGAATGTTGGAGGGTATGTTTTCTATAAGTGTAACTATTAACAGGGAATGTTGGAGGGTATGTGTATCTATAAGTGTAACTATATTAAAGGGGGAATGGTGGAGGGTATGTGTTGGGATGTGTTACTATAAGTGTAACTATTAAATGGGGGGTGTTGGATGGTATGTGTTTGTATAGTGTAACTATTTAAGGGGGAATGTGGAGGGTATGTGTTTCTATAAGTGTAACTATTAAAGTTGTAATGTGGAGAGTAGGTGTTTCTATAAGTGTAACTATTAAAGGGGGTAATGTGGAGGGTATCTGTTTCTATAAGTGTAAACTATAAGTTGTAATGTTGGAGAGTATGTGTTTCTATAAGTGTAAACTATTAAAGGGGGTGGTATGGTTTCATAAGTGTAACTATTAAAGGGGGGATTTAGTAGGGTATGTCTTTCTATAGTGTAACTATTAAAAGGGGAATGTTGGAGGGTATGTGTTTCTATAAGGGTAACTATTAAAGGGGGAATGTTGGAGGGTATGTGTTTCTATAGGTGTAACTAATAAAGGGGGAATGTTGGAGGGTATATGTTTCTATAAGTGTAACTATTAAAGGGGAATGTTGGGGGGTATGTGTTTCTATAAGTGTAACTATTAAAAGGGAATGTTGGAGGGTATGTGTTTCTTAGTGTTAACTATTAAAGGGGGAATGTTGGAGGGTATGTATCTATAAGTGTAACTATTAAAGGGTAATGTTGGAGGGGTATGTTGTATTCTATAAGTATAACTATTAACAGGGAATGGTGGAGGAGGGTATGGCGTTATCTATAAGGGTAACTATTAAAAGGGGAATGTTGGAGGGTATGTGTATCTATAAGTATACTTTTAAGGGGGAATGTTGGAGGGTATGTGTATCATAAGTGTAACTATTAAAGGGGGAATGTTGGGGGTATGTGTTTCATAAGTGTAACTATTAAAGGGGGAAGTTGTATGTATGTTGTTCTATAAGTGTAACTATTAAAGGGGCAATGCTGGAGGGGTAGTGTTGTTTCGTATAAGATAAGGATTAAAGGGGGATATTGGAGGAATGTAACTTCTATAAGTGTTACTATTATGAAATATAATCACTCCAACACCCCTTTAATAGGTAAATTAGAGAAACACATACCCTCCATCATTCCCCATTAATAGTATATTAAACAATACCCTCCTACATGATACGTTGGAGGGAAGTTGGAGGGTATGTGTCTCTATAGTGTAACTATTAAAGGGGTAATGTTGGAGAGTATGTTCTATAAGTGTAACTAATAAAGGGGATGTTATAGGGAATGTGTTGCTATAAGTGTAACTATTAAAGGGGGAATGTAGAAGAGTGTGTGTGTCTATAAGTGTAACTAATAAAGTGGGAATGTTGGAGGGTATATGTTGGGAATGTGTTATATAAGTGTAAATATTAAATGGGGGGATGTTGGTGGTATGCGTTTTCTGTAAGTGTAACTATTAAAGGGGGGAATGTTGGAGGGTATGTGTTTCATAAGTGTAACTATTAAAGGGGGAATGTTAAAGAGTGTGTGTTTCTATAAGTGTAACTAAAAGTGGGAATGTGGAGGGTATGTGTTGGGAATGTTTACTATAAGTGTAACTATAAATGGGGGGGTGTTGGATGGTATGTGTTTGTATAAGTGTAACTATTTAAGGGGGAATGTTGGAGGGTATCGTTTCTATAAGTGTATCTATTATAAGGGGGAATTTTATAAAAGGAATGGCGGAGGGTATGGTTTCTATTACTGTTTCTATAATTGTAACTATTAAGGGGGAATGTTGGAGGGTATGTGTTTCTATAAGTGTAACTATTAAAGGGGGAATGTTGGAGGGTATGTGTTTCTATAAGTGTAACTATTAAAGGGGGAATGTTGGAGGGGATGTGTTTCTATAGTGTAACTAATAAAGTGGGAATGTTGGAGGGTATATGTTTCTATAAATGTAACTATTAAAGGGGGAGTGTTGGAGGGTAGTGTTTCTATAAGTGAAACTATTAAAGGGGTAATGTTGGAGAGTATGTGTTTCATAAGTGTAACTAATAAAGGGGGATGTTAGAGGGTATGTGTTGGGAATGTGTTGCTATAAGTGTAACTAGAAGGGGAATGTTGGGGGTATGCGTTTCTATAGGTAATTTATTAAGGGGGGAATGTTGGAGGGCTATGTGTTTCTATAAGTGGTAACTATTTAAAGGGGGAATGTTGGGAGTATGTGTTTCTTAAAGTAACTTTAAAGGGGGAATGTGGAAGAGTATGTGTTTCTATAAATGTAACTTTTAAAGGGGGAATGTTGGAGGGTATGTGTATCTATAAGTGTAACTATTAAAGGGGGAATGTTGGGGGGTATGTGTTTCTATAAGTGTAACTATTAAAGGGTTAATGTTGGAGGGTATGTGTTTCTATAAATGTAACTTTTAAAGGTGGAATGTTGGAGAGTATGTGTTTTATAAGTACTATTAAGGGGAGGGAATGTTGGAGAGAATGTGTTTCTATAAATGTAAGTATTAAAGGGGGAATGTTAAAGGAGTGTGTGTTTCAATAAGTGTAACTAATAAAGGGGGAATGTTGGAGGGTAGTGTGGGATGTGTTACTATACAGTGTAACTATTAAATGGGGGGTGTTGGATGGTATGTGTTTGTATAAGTGTAACTATTTAAGGAGGAATGTTGGAGGGTATGTGTATCTATAAGTGTATCTATTAAAGGGGAATGTTGGAGGGTTTATGTGTTTCTATAAGGGTATCTATTATAAGGGGGAATTTTAAAAGAAAGGAATGGCGGAGGGTATGTGTTTCTATAAGTGTAATTATTAGAAAGGGAATGGTGAGGGTATATGTTCTATAAGTGTAACTATTAAAGGGGGAATGTTGGAGGGTATGTGTTTCTATAGGTGTAACTAATAAAGGGGGAATGTTGGAGGGTATATGTTTCTATAAGTGTAACTATTAAAGGGGAATGTGGGGGGTAGTGTTTCTAATAAGTGTAACTATTAAAGGGGAATGTGGAGGGTATGTGTTCTATAGGTGTAACTAATAAGGGGGAAGGGTGGAGGGATAGTTTCTATAAGTGTAACTATTAAAGGGGGAATGTTTGGGGGTATGTGTTCTATAAGTGTACATATTAAAGAGGGAATGTTGGAGGGTTATGGTGTTCTATAAGTGTTAACATAACAGGGAATGTTGGAGGGTATGGTTCTATAAGTGTAACTATTAAAGGGGGAATGTTGGAGGGTATGTGTTGGAATGTGTTACTATAAGTGTAACTATTAAATGGGGGTCGTTTGGATGGTATGTGTTTGTATAAGTGTAACTATTTAAGGGGGGGTTGGAGGGTATCTGTTTCTATAAGTGTATCTATTATAAGGGGGGATTTTTAGAAGGAATGGGAGGGTATGTGTTTCTATAAGGTAACTATTAAAAGGGGAATGTTGGAGGGTATGTTTTCTATAAGTGTAACTATTAAAGGGGGAATGTTGGAGGGTATGTGTTTCTATAGGTGTAACTAATAAAGGGGGAATGTTGGAGGGTATATGTCTATAAGTGTAACTATTAAAGGGGGAATGTTGGGGGGTATGTGTTTCTATAAGTGTAACTATTAAAGAGGGAATGTTGGAGGGTATGTGTTTCTATAAGTGTAACATTAACAGGGAATGTTGGAGGGTATGTGTTTCTATAAGTGTAACTAATGAAGGAATGTTGGAGGGATGTCATATCTATAAGTGTAACTATTAAAGAGGGAATGTTGGAGGGTATGTGTTCTAAGTTGAACATTAAAGGGAATGTTGGAGGGTGTGTTCTATAAGTGTAACTATAGGGAATGGGGGGGTATGTATCTATAAGGGTAAATATTAAAGGGGGAATGTTGGAGGGTATGTGTTTATATAAAGTGTAACTATTAAAGGGGGTAATGTTGGAGGGTATTTTTTGGGTGTATCTTAAGTGAACTATTAAAGGGGAATGTTGGAGGGTATGTGTACTATAAGTGAACATTAAGGGGAATGTTGGAGGGTATGTGTTTCTATAAGTGTAACTATTAAAGGGGAATGTTGGAGGGTATGTGTTTCTATAAGTGTAACTATTAAAGGGTGGTATGTTGGAGGGTATGGTTTCTATACGTGTAACTATTAAAGGGGGAATGTTGGAGGGTATGTGTTTCTATATGTAACATTAAAGGGGAATGTTGGAGGGTATTGTTTCTATACAAGTGTAAACTATTAAAGGGGTATGTTGGAGGGTATGTGTATCTATAAGTTAACTATTAAAAGGGGGTTGGAGGGTATGTGCTCTATAAGTGTAACTATTAAAGGGGGAATGTTGGAGGAATGTGTTCTATAGTGTAACTATTAAAGGGGTAATGGGTATATATAAGTATAATATTAAAGGGAATGTTGGAGGGTAGTGTTTCTATAAGTGTACTATTAGAGGGGGAATGTGGGGGTAGTGTTTCTATAAGTGTAATATTAAAGGGGTAATGTGTATCTATAAGTTTAACCATTAAAGCGGGAATGTTGGAGGGTATGTGTTTTATAGTGTAACTATTAAAGGGGGAATGTTGAGAGGTATGTGTTTCTATAAGTGTAACTATTAAAGGGGGATGTTGGGGGTATGTGTTTTCTATAAGTGTAACTATTAAAGGGGAATGTTGGAGGGTATTGTGTGTTCTATAAGTATAACTATTAAGGGGGAATGTTGGAGGGTATGGTTTCTATAAGTTTAACTATTAAAGGGGGAATGTTGGAGGTTATGTGTTTCTATAAGTGTAAACTATTAAAGGGGGAATGTTGGAGGTTATGTTTAAGGATATAAAGGTGTAATTTGGGGTTTGATAAGATATAGGTTACGGGTTATAAAAGTCGAAAGGCAGTAAGAAGCATTAATTTGGGCGATAACTGTTTACTGGCTTCTATTTATAAAGCGCGGTATGTTTGCTGACTGGGGACCGCCAAAGGTATCAGTGGCAAGGGATGTCAGGCGATGTGTTATAAGTGAACTATTAAAGGGGGAATGTTGGGGGTATGTGTTTCTATAAGTAACTATTAAAGGGGGGAATGTTGGAGGGTATGTGTTTCTATAAGTATAACTATTAAAGGGGAATGTTGGAGGGTAGTGTATCTATAAGTGTAACGATTAAAGGGGGAATGTTGGAGGGTAGTGGTTTCTATAAGTGTAACTATTAAAGGGGGAATGTTGGAGGGTATGTGTTTATAAGTGTAAATATTAAAGGGGATGTGGAGGGTAGTGTATCTCTATACTGTAATATAAAGGGGAATGTTGTAGGTATGTGTTTCTATAAGTTAACTATTAAAGGGGAATGTTGTGAGGGTATGTGTTCTATAAGTGTAACTATTAAAGGGGAATGTTGGAGTATTGTATTTCTTATAGTGAACTATTAAAGGGGGATATTGGAGGGTATGTGTTTCTATTAGTAAACTATTAAAGGGGAATGTTGGAGGTATGTGTTCTATAAGTATAACTATTAAAAGGGGGATGTTGGAGGGTATGTGTTTCTATAAGTTAACTATTAAAGGGGGAATTTGGAGGGTATGTGTATCTATAAGTGTAACTATTAAAGGGGGAATGTTGGAGGGTATGTGTTTCTATAAGTGTAACTATAAAGGGGAATGTGGGGGTATGTGGTTCTATAAGTGTAACTATTAAAGGGGAATGTTGGAGGGTATGTGTATCTATAAGTGTAACTATTAAAGGGGAATGTTGGAGGGTATGTGTTCTATAAGTGTAACTATTAAAGGGGAATGTTGGAGGTATGGGTTTCTTATAATGTAACGATTAAAGGGAATGTTGGAGGGGATGTGTATCTATAAGTGTAACTATTAAAGGGGAATGTTGGAGGGTATGTGTATCTATAAGTGTAACTATTAAAGGGGGAATGTTGGAGGTATGTGTATCTATAAGTGTGAACTATTAAAGGGGGAAAGGTGGAGGTATGTGTTCTATAAGTGTAACTATTAAAGGGAATGTTGGAGGGTAGTGCTATAAAGTGTAACCATAAAGGGGGAATGTTGGAGGTATGTGTATCTATAAGTTAACTATTAAAAGGGGAATGTTGGAGGTAGTGTCTATAAGTGTAACTATTAAAGGGAAGTTGGAGGGTATGTGTTCTTAGTGGAACTATAAAGGGGGAATGTTGGAGGAAGTGTTCTATAGTGTAACTATTAAAGGGGGAATGTTGGAGGGTATGTGTATCTATAAGTGTTAACTATTAAAGGGGGAGTTTGGAGGTAAGTGTGTTTCTATAAGTAACTATTAAAGGGGAATGTTGGAGGTATGTGTTCTATTAGGTAACTATAAAAGGGGAATGTTGGAGGGTAAGTGATCTATAAGTGTAAACTATTAAAGGGGGAATGTTGGAGGGTATGTGTTTATAAGTGTAACTATTAAAGGGGAATGTGGAGGGTAGGTTCTATAAGTGTAACTATTAAAGGGGAATGTTGGAGGTATGTGTATTATAAGTGTACTATTAAAAAGGGAATGTTGGAGGGTAAGTGTATCTATAAGTGTAATATTAAAGGGGAATGTTGGAGGATGTGTATCTATAGTGTAACTATTAAAAGGGAATAATTTGGAGGGTAAGTGATCTATAAGTGTAACTATTAAAGGGGGAATGTTGGGGGTATGTGTATCTATAAGTGTAAACTATTAAAGGGGGAATGTTGGAGGGGGAAGTGTTTTATAAGTGTAACTATTAAAGGGGGAAGTTGGAGGGTTGTGTTTCTATAAGTGTAAATATTAAAGGGGAATGTGGAGGGTATGTGTTCTATAAGTGTAAACTATTAAAGGGGGGGGAATGTTGGAGGTGTGTGGTTTCTATAAGTGTAACTATTAAAGGGGGAATGTGGAGGGTATGTGATATAAGTGTAACTATTAAAGGGGAATGTTGGGGGTATGTTTCTATAAGTGTAACTATTAAAGGGGGAATGTCGGAGGTATGTGTATCTATAAGTGTAACTATTAAAGGGGGAATGTGGAGGGTTAGGTATCTATAAGTTGACTATAAAGGGGTAAGTGGAGGGTTGTGTATCTATAAGTGTACTATTAAAAGGGGGAATGTGGAGGGTAGGTGTTTCTATAAGTGTAACTATTAAAGGGGTGGAATGTTGGAGGGTATGTGTATCTATAAGTGAACTATTAAAGGGGATGTTGGAGGGTATGTGTTCTATAAGTGTAACTATTAAAGGGGGAATGTTGGAGGGTATGTGTATCTATAAGTGTAACTATTAAAGGGGAATGTTGGAGGGTATTGTGATTATAAGTGTTAACTATTAAAGGGGAATGTTGGAGGGTATGGTTTTCTATAAGTAACTATTAAAGGGAATGTTGGAGGGTATGTGATCTAAAGGGAACTATTAAAGGGGGAATGTTGGAGGGTATGGTGTTCTATAAGTGTAACTTATTAAAGGGGGAATGTTGGAGGGTATGTGTTTCTATAGTGTAACTATTAAGGGGAATGTTGGAGGGTTGTGTTCTATAAGTGTAACTATTAAAGGGGAGGGATTGGAGGGTATGTGTTCTATAAGTGGAACTATAAAGGGGGAATGTGGAGGTATGTGTTTCTATAAGTGTAATATTAAAGGGGAATGTTGGAGGTATGTTGTATATAAGGTAACTATTAAAGGGGAATTGGAGGGTATGTGTTCTATAAGTGTAACTATTAAAGGGGAATGTTGGAGGGTATGTGTTTCTATAAGTATAACTATTAAGGGGGAATGTTGGAGGGTATGTGTTTCTATAAGTGTAACTATTAAAGGGGGAATGTTGGAGGGTATGTGTTTCTATAAGTGTAACTATTAAGGGGGAATGTTGGAGGGTATGTGTATCTATAAGTGTAACTATTAAAGGGAATGTTGGAGGGTATGGGTTTCTATAAGTGTAACTATTAAAGGGGGAATGTTGGAGGGTATGTGTATCTATAAGTGTAACTATTAAAGGAAGGAAGTTGGAGGGTATGTGTTATCTATAAGTTAACTATAAAGGGGGAATGTTGGAGTAGTGTTTTATAAGTGTAAACATTAAAGGGGGAATGTTGGAGGGTATGTGTATCTATAAGTAACTATTAAAGGGGAAGTTGGAGGGTATGTGTTCTATAAGTGAACTATTAAAGGGAGGAGAATGTTGGAGGGTATGTGTATCTATAAGTATAAACTATTAAAGAGGGGAATGTGGAGGGTATATGTGTATCTATAAGTTAACTATTAAAGGGGGAATGTTGGAGGGTATGTGTTTCTATAAGTGTAACTATTAAAGGGGGAATGTTGGAGGGTATGTGTATCTATAAATGTACTATAAAGGGGGATGTTGGAGGGTATGTGTTGTTCTAAAGTGTAAAACTATTAAAGGGGAATGTTGGAGGGTATGTGTTTCTATAAGGGTAACTTATAAAGGGGGAATGTTGGAGGGTAGTGTTTCTATAGTGTAACTATTAAAGGGGAATGTTGGAGGGTATGTGTTTCTATAAGTTGTAACTATTAAAGGGGGAATGTTAGGGAGACAGGGTATGGGTATCTATAAGTGAAACTATTAAAGGGGGAATGGTTGGAGGGTATGTATTCTATAAGTGTACTAATTTAAAGGGGGATGTGGAGGGTATGTGTTCATAAGTGTAAATATAAAGGGGGAATGTTGGAGGGTATGTGTATCTATAAGTGTAAATATTAAAGGGGGAATGTTGGAGGGTATGTGTTTCTATAAGTTAACTATAAAAGGGGGAATGTTGGAGGGTATGTGTTTCTATAAGTGTAACATTAAAGGGGGATGTTGGAGGGTTGTGTATCTATAAGTGTAACTATTAAAGGGGGAATGTGTGGGGGTATGTGTATCTATAAGTGTAACTATTAAAGGGTATGTTGGAGGGTATGTGTTTCTATAAGTGTAACTATTAAAGGGGGAATGTTGGAGGGTATGTGTATCTATAGGTAACTATTAAAGGGGGAAGTTGGAGGGTATGTGTATCTATAAGTAAACTATTAAAGGGGGAATGTTGGAGGTATGTGTTTCTATAATGTAACTATTAAAGGGGGAATGGGGAGGGTATGTGTTCTATAAGTGTAACTATTAAAGGGGGAATGTTGGGGGTATGTGTATCTATAAGTGTAACTATTAAAGGGGGAATGTTGGAGGGTATGTGTATCTATAAGTAACTATTAAAGGGGGAATGTTGGAGGGTATGTGTATCTAAGTGTAACTATTAAAGAAGAGGGAATGTGGGGGGTATGTGTATCTATAAGTGTAACTATTAAAGGGGAATGTTGGAGGGTATGTGTTCTATAAGTGTAACTATTAAAGGGGAGGGAATGTTGGAGGGTATGTGTATCTATAAGTGTAATATTTAAAGGGAATGTGGAGGGTATGTGTTTCTATAAGTTAACTATTAAAGGGGGAATGTTGGGAGGGTATGTGTATCTATAAGTGTAACTATTAAAGGGGGAATGTTGGAGGGTATGTGTTATCTATAAGTGTAACTATTAAAGGGGAATGTGTTGGAGGGTATGTGTTCTATAAGTGTAAACTATTAAAGGGGGAATGTTGGAGGGTATGGTTTCTATAAGTGTAAATATTAAAGGGGAATGTTGGAGGGTATGTGATTCTATAGTGTAAATATAAGGGGAATGTTGGAGGGTATGTGTATCTAAAGTATAACTATTAAAGGGGAATGTTGGGGGTATGTGATCTATAGTGTAAACTATAAAGGGGGAATGTTGGAGGGTATGTGTTCTATAAGTGTAACTATTAAAGGGGAATGTGTACTAAAGTAACTATTAAAGGGGAATGTTGGAGGTATGTGTCTATAAGTGTAACTATTAAAGGGGGAATGTTGGAGGGTATGTGTATCTATAAGTGTAACTATTAAAGGGAATGTTGGAGGGTATGTGTTTCTATAAGTGTAACTATTAAAAGGGGGAATGTTGGAGGGTATGTGTATCTATAAGTGTAACTATTAAAGGGGGAAAGTGTGAGGGTATGTGTTCTATAAGTTAACTATTAAGGGGGAATGTTGGAGGGTATGTGTTTCTATAAGTGTAACTATAAAGGGGAATGTGTTGAGGGTATGTGTTCTAAGTTAACTATTAAAGGGGGAATGTTGGAGGGTATGTGTTCTATAAGTGTAACTATTAAAGGGGAATGTGGAGGGTATGTGTATCTATAAGTATAACTATTAAAGGGGGAATGTTGGAGGGTATGTGTATCTATAAGTGTAACTATTAAAGGGGGAATGTTGGAGGGTATGTGTTCTATAAGTGTAACTATTAAAGGGGGAATGTTGGAGGGTATGTGTTCTATAAATGTAAATATAAAGGGAATGTTGGGAGGTATGTGTTTCTATAAGTGTAACTATTAAAGGGGGAATGTTGGAGGGTATGTGTTTATAAGTGTAACTATTAAAGGGGAATGTTGGAGGGTATGTGTTTCTATAAGTGTAACTATTAAAGGGGGAATGTTGGAGGGTATGTGTTTTATAAGTGTAACTATTAAAGGGGGGAATGTTGGAGGGTATGTGTTCTATTAGTGTAAATATTAAAGGGGGAATGTTGGAGGGTATGTGTTTCTATAAGTGTAACTATTAAAGGGTAATGTTGGAGGGTATGTGTTTCTATAAGTGTAACTATTAAAGGGGGAATGTTGGAGGGTATGTGTTCTATAAGTGTAAACTATTAAAGGGGGAATGTTGGGGGGTATGTGTATCTATAAGTGTAACTATTAAAGGGGGAATGTTGGAGGGTATGTGTTCTATAAGTGTAACTATTAAAGGGGGAATGTGTAACTATAAGTGTAACTATTAAAGGGGAATGTTGGAGGGTAGTGTGTTTATAAGTTAAATATTCAAGGGGAATGTTGGAGGGTAGTGTGTATCTATAAGTGTAACTATAAAGGGGGAATGTTGGGGGTATGTGTATCTATAAGTGTAACTATTAAAGGGGAATGTTGGAGGGTATGTGTTCATAAGTGTAACTATTAAAGGGGGAATGTTGGAGGGTATGTGTTCTATAAGTGTAACTATTAAAGGGGAATGTTGGAGGGTATGTGTTTCTATAAGTGTAACTATTAAAGGGGATGTTGGAGGGTATGTGTTTCTATAAGTGTAACTATTAAGGGGGAATGTTGGAGGGTATGTGTTTCTATAAGTGTAACTATTAAAGGGGAATGTTGGAGGGTATGTGTTTCTAAAGTGTAACTATTAAAGGGGAATGTTGGAGGTGATGTGTTTCTATAAGTGTAACTATTAAAGGGGGAATGTTGAGGGTATGTTATCTATAGTGTAACTATTAAAGGGGGGGGATGTTGGAGGGTATGTGTTTCATAAGTGTAAACTATTAAAGGGGGAATGTGGAGGGTATGTGTTTCTATAAGTGTAACTATAAGGGGGAAGTTGGAGGGTATGTGTTTTATAAGTGTAACTATTAAAGGGTGGAATGTTGGAGGGTATGTGTTCTATAAGTGTAACTATTAAAGGGGGAATGTTGGAGGGTATGTGTCTAATAGTGTAAACTATTAAGGGGGAATGTTGGAGGGTAGTGTTTCTATAAGTGTAACTATTAAAGGGGGAATGTTGGAGGGTATGTGTTTCTATAAGTTAACTATTAAAGGGGGAATGTGGAGGGTATGTGTTTCTATAAGTGTAGTAACTATTAAAGGGGGAATGTTGGGGGTATGTGTTCTATAAGTGTACATTAAGGGGGAGGGAATGTTGGAGGGTATGTGTTCTATAAGTGTAACTATTAAAGGGGGAATGTTGGAGGGTATGTGTATCTATAAGTGTAACTTTAAAGGGGGAATGTTGGAGGGTATGTGTCTTATAGTGTAAACTATTAAAGGGGGATGTTGGGGGGAGTGATGTGTTCTATAAGTGTAACTATTAAAGGGGGAATGTTGGAGGGTATGTGTTCATAAGGTAACTATTAAAGGGGGGAATGTTGGAGGGATAGTGTTCTATAAGGTAACTATTAAAGGGGAATGTTGGAGGGTATGTGTTTCTATAAGGTAACTATTAAAGGGGAATGTTGGAGGGTATGTGTTTCTTATAAGTGTAACTATTAAAGGGGGGGAATGTTGGAGGGGTATTGGTTTCTATAAGTGTAACTATTAAAGGGGGAATGTTGGGGGTATGTGTTTCTATAAGTGTAACTATTAAAGGGGGATGTTGGAGGTATGTGTTTCATAAGTGTAACTATTTAAGGGGAATGTTGGGGTATGTGTTCTATAAGTGTAACTATTAAAGGGGGAAGTTGGAGGGTATGGTTTTATAAGGTAACTATTAAAGGGGGATGTTGGAGGGTATGTGTTTTCTTAAGGTAACTATTAAAGGGGGGAATGTTGGAGGGTATGTGTTCTATAAGTGTAACTATTAAAGGGGGAATGTTGGAGGGTATGTGTTTCATAAGGTAGTAACTATTAAAGGGGAATGTTGGAGGGAATGTGTTCTATAAGTGTAACTATTAAAGGGGAATGTTGGAGGGATGTTTTCTATAGTGTAAACTATGAAGGGGAATGTTGGAGGGGTATGTGTTCTATAAGTGTAACTATTAAAGGGGGGGAATGTTGGAGGGTATGTGTTTATCTATAAGTGTAACTATTAAAGGGGGAATGTTGGAGGGTATGTGTTTCTATAAGTGTAACTATTAAAGGGGAATGGTGGATAATGGGGTATGTGTTTCTATAAGTGTAAAACATTAAAGGGGAATGTTGGAGGGTATGGTTTCTAAGTGTAACTATTAAAGGGGGGAATGTTGGAGGGTATGTGTTTCTTAAGTGTAACTATTAAAGGAGGGAATGTTGGAGGGTTATGTTTCTATAAGTGTAACTATTAAAGGGGGAATGTTGGAGGGTATGTGTTTCTATAGTGTAACTATTAAAGGGGATGTTGGAGGGTATGTGTTTCTATAAGTGTAACTATTAAAGGGGGAATGTTGGAGGGTGTGTGTTCTATAAGTGTACTATTAAAGGGGAATGTTGGAGGTTGGGGTGGTTCTATAAGTGTAACTATTAAAGGGGAAGTTGGAGGGAGTGTCTATAGTGTAAACTTAAAGGGGGAATGGTGGAGGTATGTGTATCTATAAGTGTACTATTAAAGGGGGAATGTTGGAGGGTATGTGTATCTATAAGTGTAACTTTAAAAGGGGAATGTTGGAGGAATGTGTTTCTATAAGTGTAACTATTAAAGGGGGATGTTGGAGGGTAGTGTTCATAAGGTAACTATAAAGGGGGAAGGGAGTTGGAGTATGTGTATCTATAAGTGTACTATTAAAGGGGGAAGTTGGAGGGTTATGTGTATCTATAAGTGTAACTATTAAAGGGGGAATGTTGGAGGGATGTGTTTCTATAAGTGTAAATAGTAAAGGGGAATGTTGGAGGGTATGTGTATATAAGTGTAAACTATTAAAGGGGGAATGTTGGAGGGTATGTGTATCTATAAGTGTAACTATTAAAGGGGGAATGTGGAGGGTATGTGTTTCTATAAGTGTAACTATTAAAGGGGAATGTGGACGGTATGTGTTTATCTATAAGTGTAACTATTAAAAGGGGAATGTGGAGGGTTATGTGTATCTATAAGTGTAACTATAAAGGGGGAATGTTGGAGGGGATGTGTATCATAAGTGAACTATTAAAGGGGGAATGTTGGAGGGTTATGTGTTTCTATAAGTGTAACTATAAGGGGGAATGTTGGAGGGTATGGGTTTCTAAAGTGAACTATTAAAGAGGGGAATGTGTGAGGGTAGTGTATCTATAGTGTAACTATTAAAAGGGGGGGAATGTTGGAGGGTATGTGTATATAAGTGTAACTATTAAAGGGGGGAATGTTGGAGGGTATGTGTTATCTATAGTGTAACTATTAAAGGGGGGGGAATTTTGGAGGGTATGTGTTCTATAAGGGTAACTATTAAAGGGGGGAATGTTGGAGGGTATGTGTATCTGTAGGTGTGACTGTTAAAGGGGGAATGTTGGAGGGTATGTGTATCTTAAGTGTAACTATTAAAGGGGGGAATGTTGGAGGGTATGTGTATCTATAGTGTAACTATTAAAGGGGGAATGTTGGAGGGTATGTGTTTCTATAAGTGTAACTATTAAAGGGGGAATGTTGGAGGGTATGTGTATCTATAGTGTAACTATTAAAGGGGGAATGTTGGGGGTTGTGTTCTATAAGTGTAACTATTAAAGGGGGGAATGTTGGAGGTATGTGTATCTGTAAGTGTAAACTATTAAAGGGGGGAATGTTGGAGGGTATGTGTTCTAGAAGTGTAACTTATTAAAGGGGGAATGTTGGAGGGTATGTGTATCTATAAGGTAACTTTAAAGGGGAATGTTGGGGGTTATATGTGTTCTTATAAGTGTAACTATTAAAGGAAGGGGGAGGGGGAATGTTGGAGGGTATGTGTATCTGTAAGTGTAACTATTAAAGGGGGAATGTTGGAGGGTATGTGTATCGAAAGTCATCGATAATAGCCTTGATCATTCGATAATCATCCAACATTTTTGGATCTTCAGGATTTTCCCGAGATCTGGGCATCCGAAAACGGAACGAAACCTCTAGTTTCCATAAGAGTTACTATTAAAGGAGAGTATTGTAGGGTAAGTATTTAAGGTTGATGTTTTAATTAACATTAAGTGGATAGATTTATACATTCAAATCTGGACACCTTTGAATCTGACCTGGTGAACCAACAACATTTATTTGTTATTAACATCTACTATTTATATATTCTCATTTTAAAATAACCTTTCAGGTGCATTTAGTAAGCCAATTAAAACGTAAACACTCAGTCTGCAGCATGTATTGAACAAAGTTACAATTGCAGATTGAAAGTATTAAGCTACCGAGCAAGTCTAGCACTGAAAATTGGAGGCACCCAACAATTTAACTTCAACAGCTTCAAATGGATATTTTGTCACTATGAAACAACTTATGAACCTATCAAACAGTAAATACAGTGTAATGTGTTTCTAGATTTCAAGAATAAAGGTGATTGTTTTACCACTTAAGTTTCCCTTTAACTAACTATTCACCAAATCACTTCACCATAAAGCATAATTCATTTAACCATTTTTAAAACATATTTTCTATAATGCAGTTTAACCTGTTATTCACCAAATTTCTCCATTATGCAGCATAACTAATTTAACCTGTTATTCACCAATACAGCTAATATTTTACCAGTTCTACCCACAATACTTACCAGTCTTTTCATGTCTGATGCTGAAGGTTAGTTCAGTTGAGAGCGATTAGAAATTGTGTTTGGCCATAATGATTTTCTTTCTTTTTCATTAAGAGAAACACTAAACTTTCACTGCAGTCCGAAAGACCAGGAGCAGACTGAGCAGGTCCAATCTCTCACTGGGTACAGGTCTCATATGTTCATGTCTTGTGTGTAATAATGTACTGTATGTTAGTGTGTTGTGTGAGATAATATAAAGGGTTGTTGAACGTGTGGAAACTACATACACCACCCCTGGCAATGCTTGTACCGGACACAGAAATTTTATTGTGTGTAAACCAGGGACCTGGGATGGGCAAGCGCCTGAAAACAAATTCTGCATCCAACTGGGGACTGTCCCATAAACCACTGAACAGCATTGGGAAGGGGATGAATTTAAGGGGAGAGGATGCCAGGGAGGAGAGGTATGAGGATTTATGTAGACAGACAGTTTTCGGGGAAATAGACAAGACACTTACTGGATAGACAGATGATAGAAGATCCTAGATAGATCATAGACAAGGTGCTCCTGTAACAGTTATAAAACCAACTGTTCAAAGCCAATCAATTGTAGATAAATAGTAGGCAACCAGAAAGATAATAAATAGACAAATAAAGAGATAAAAACAACGTGATTGACCCCGCCACAATTCCAGGGTATGCTTCTGCTAGGTGCGATATAGTGTCATAGACACACACGTTAGAAAAGATACATAGCACACTCCAGTCATGGGAAATAAAGTGTTTATTGTAACTAACAATAAATAGATAGATAGGTACGATAGAGAGATAGATAAGAAGGTAGTAGATAGATAGATAGGATAAGTAAGATAGATAGATCAGATAGATAGAAGGTAGATAGGATATAGATAGATATGATAGATTAGATAGATAGATAGGAATAGATAAGATAGATAGAGCTAGATAGTAGATAGAAGATAGATAGATATGTAGTATAGATAGATAGATAGATAAGGAGATGATAGATAGTGATAGATAGATAGAAGTAGGTGATAGATAGAGAGATAGATAGATAGGTAGATAGATCAGATAGATAGATAGATAGATAGATCGGGGAAGTAGCTGTGATAGATAGAGACGATGATGATATAGATAGATAGATGATAGATGATAAGATATTGATAGATAGATAGTGTAGATAGATAAATAGATAGATAGGAAGGATCAGACGATCGATAGATATAGATTAATAATAGATAGATAGATAGATAGGACCCAGAGGACAGACAGATAGATGATAGTAGAAGATGATAGATAGAAGATGTAGATGATGGTAGATAGGATAGATAGATAAGATAGGATGATAGATAGACATAGGATAAGATAATATTCATAATAGATAAGAAAAGAAGTAGATAGATAGAGATGATAAATGATAGATAGTAGATATGATAGATAGATAGATAGTGATAGATTGATAGATGAGGATAGATAGATAGCATGATGAAGAGATGAGATAGTATAAAGATGATAGATAGATAGATAGAAGATAATGATGTAGATAGATTAATAGAGCTAGATAGATAGAAAGGATAAGTCGTCAAAGATAGATAGATAGATAGATAGATAGATAGATAGTGTGATAGAAGAGATAGATAGAGAAGATAGATAGATAGATAGATAGCATCAGTGATAGATAGCTAGATAGATAGTGATAGATAGATGTAGATAGATAGATAGAATAGATAGATAGTGTAGATAGATAGAAGACAGTAGATAGAGTAGATAGTATAGATTAGCATAGATAGAGTTACATATTACTTTGTTATCAGTATGTAGAACAACACACAAAACAGTACTGAAGAAAGCATATGCCATAACGTAGACCCCTCTGCATGATTAATAGATTTTTTTGGGGCACCAGATGATTGCTGATACGAAGTAGAACTTGAGATAATATTATATAGTGATAGATGAAATACGTAATATAGATAGACAGAAGATTTTCTGTTGGTTAGAAACCTTTAGATGATAGTATGATAGACAACAGATCCATAAGATCTTCGAGAGATAGTAGAGGCTAGTATAGATAGCATAGTGCTAGATATATGATAGCACAAAGTAGATATAGAGTACACAACCCAGTCATGGACAATAAGTGTGATGTAGACTACTAAGTAGATAGATAGTAGATAGCTTAAGATAGATGATGGATGATAGATAAGATAGATAATGATAGATAGTATAGTGGAAGGGATAAATGATAGCGATAGATAGATCGATAGATAGATAGATGGTGATAGATAGATAGATAGATAAGATAGATAGATAGAGATAGATAGATAGATAGGTGATAGATAGATGATAGATAAAGAGATAGGGAGTGATAAGATTAGATAGCTAGAAGAGAAGAGTGAGTAGAGATAGATAGTGATAGATAAGAGATGATAGATAGTGATAGCATAAGATAGATAGAATAGATAGGTGATAGAAGATAGAGCTAGATAGATAGGATAGATAATAGATAGAGATAGATAGAATGATAGATAGATAGATAGGATAGGAGTAGATAGATAGTAGATAGATGAGAGAGGTTAGCATAGATAGTGATAGACAGACCAGATAGATAGATAGATAGATAGTAGCACTGATAGATGATAGATATATAGATAGAAGATTGATAGATGATAGATATATGATAGATAGAAGATAGATGATAGATAGATAAATAGATAGAACAGAAGATCATAAGATAGATAGATAATTAGATAGATGAGTAGATAGACAGACAGACAGATAGATAGATAGATAGATAGATAGATAATGGATAGATAGATGGATAGTAGAAGATAGTGATAGATAATAGAGTGAAGATGATAGACGATAGATGATAATAATTAGATAGATAGATAGGACAGGACAGACAGATAGACTAGATAGAGAGTAGAGATTAGAAGATGATAGATAGATAGCAGATAGATAGATAGATAGATTGATAGATTGATAGATAGATGATAGATAGACAGATGGATAGAAAGATAGATAGACGATTAGATAGATAGATGAGTAGATAGGATAGATAGATAGATGATAGATAGATAGATTAGATAGAGTAGAGATGATAGATAGGATAGATGATAGATAGTAGATAGATGATAGATAGATGATAGAAGGTGAAGTAGATAAGATAGATAGATAGATAAGATAGATAGATGAGATAGAGTAGATAGATAGACTAGATAGATAGTGATAAGATAGAGATAGATAGATAGATAGATAGATAGTGATAGATAGATAGATAATATGATAGATATTGATAGATAGATCATAGATAGATGAGATAGCTAGAAGATGATAGATAGATGAAGATAGATGAGATAGATAGACTAGATAGTTGATAGATTTAGACATTAGATAGGTTTAACACATACATTACTACGTTTGTTATTTATTTACTATGCATATGTATGGCTAGCACACACACACACACACACACACACACAAACACACAAATACATGAATGTATTAACGCCTATATTGACCCCCTTCCCATCCCCCACAGACCCTCTGCTTTCTAATGGATTTTTTTGGTGTCCCACCCAAGTCCTGTACAGTACAGTACAACTTTGTAATATATTATTTCTAGCTGTAAATATGCTACATTTGGCAAAGATTTTCCTGTAAAAATTCCTTTAAGATGAATCTTATTTTACACCAATTTCCATAAAATCCTCTCTGGCCTGTCAGTCCTAGCTTCCTGCTAGGTGCTGATATAGTGTCATAGACACACACGTTAGAATAAGATACATAGCACACTCCAGTCATGGGAAATAAAGTGTTTATTGTAACTAACAATAAATAGATAGATAGGTAGATAGATAGGTGATAGATAGATAGATAGATAGATAGGTGATAGATAGATAGATAGATAGATAGATAGATAGATAGGTGATAGATAGATAGATAGATATTATCCCACCACGCCCTTTAGATCACAAGCTGGGGTCATCAGAAACAGCCAAACCACAGAAAAAAAAAAAGACCACCACCCCGCCACCTGCAAAAACAACAGAGCCAGAACAGGCCCCACTAGCACAGAGCGAAGGCTAAAGAAATGAAAACTCCTCAGATGGGCCCTTAAAACTTGTGTATCCCATTAACCCCCCCCTGGGGCCTTTGTCAAAAGAGTAGAAGGAAAAGAAAAGAACATGAGTAAAAACCGACAGTTGAATTTAAAAATGCGAATGACAATTCTTAAGAACATGTCATCCCATATGTATCAGAGGGGTCCCTCCGAAAAATTAAGAAGACTTTTTCAAAAAAAAAATCGTAATCCCTGTCTCTTTTAAATCTAACAACGCACTAAGGAAAGGCAATCAATTGTTACTCCGCAAGACCCATACCAAAACACAAGAAAAAGCGACATGCATATATGCAGTTTGTGGGGGCAGTGCTTGAAGAAGGCTCTTGATTTTGTATGTGTGGGAGACAAACAGCAACTGCACCATCAACGTATGCCCAGCACAGAAGATCCAATTCTCTGGGCAGTACTCAGCCGTTTATCTTCATCTGACGGATACAGGAGACATACCTTTGAAATATTGTAATGTTTAACATACTGGCGAAGGAACTGACGGTTCAAGAGATGTGTTAAGGGAAGGAGGCCATTGTGGCAAATAAAGAAAACCAGCCTAAATAGAGTGGTGGATTTCAGACAACCAACTTCCTCCATGAGCGGAAATGCTGTTTTTAATTAACACCTTACTCTGCTCTCTCTGGTCGTTCCTATAACACCTCTTAGCCAACCTATCAATCACACACTCAAAATAAACACCCTAACCCGTGGCTGTGATATGGCTAATTGGGATTTTCCAGGTACATAATTGGCCACAGATTCTTGTACAAGGTCATTCGTGAATTTGAAAAAGCCAGTCGGATGACTATCGAAACGTCTCAATAACTACATTTCAAGTCCAGTTGATCTAATTGAATCAACAGTTATATAATCAATGGTACATTCCTATGCCCATACAATATCAATATTAATCTGTATATACAGTATATCTATATATATAAACAACTAGAAAATGATACTCAATGCACATTCCTATGCTCCATACAGATTCATATTATCTGTATATACAGTATATCTAATATAAACATAGAAAAGATAATCATGTACATTTTCCTAGGCCCCATACAAGATCATATTATTGTATATAACGTATATCTATATATTCTATATAAAACATAGAAAAGAATAATCCCTGTACATTCCTTGGCCCCATACATATCATATTATCTGTAATATAAACATTATAATCTAATGTACATAAACAGTATAAAGATAGATCAATGTACATTCCTAGGGTGGCCCCATACAATATCATATTATCTTTATATCATTATATCTATATATATATATATAACATATAAACTATAATCATGTACACTATCCTAGCCCCATACAATAGTCATATTATCTGTATATACCGTAATATCTAATATATATAAATAGACCAATAATCAATGCACATTCCTAGGCCCCATACATATCATATTACTGTATAACAGTATATCTATCTATATAAACATAGAAAATATCATGTACATTCCCTAGGCCCCATACATATCTTTTCTTATTACCCAGTATATCTATATATATAGTAAACATGAAAAATCATCAATGTACTTCCTGGGCCCCATACAATAATCATATGTTATCTGTATATACATATATCTATAATATAAACATAGAAAAGATATTCAATCCGCATGTCCTAGGCCCCATACAATATCCTATTCTGTCTATACAAGCATAGCTATATAGCTAACCAGAGAAAAGATAATCATGTACATTCCTGAGGAATAGGCTAAGCCCCAAACAATATCTGTAACGGTATATAACATTAAATCTATATATATAACCCTAGAAGATAACAATGCACATTCCTAGTGCCCTACAATATCAGATTCTCTGTATATACAGTATATCGATATGAATAAAGAAAATGTGGCAACACAAATAAAAAAGATAATCAATGCCATTCCTGGGCCCCCATCAATATCCTTTACCTGTATATATACAGTATAACTATATATACAAACATAGAAAAAGATAATCAATGTAACATTCCTCAGGTGCCCATACAATATCATATTAATCTGTAATCTACAGTATATCTATATAATAAACATAGAAAATATAATCAATGTACATTTCCTGGGCCCCATTCAATATCATATATTGTATATTACAGCTAATCTAATATATAAACAGAGAAAAGATAATCATGTACAATTCCTAGGTCCCATACATATCAGTATTACTGATATATAGTATATGCTAATATAGATAAACATAGAAAAGATAATCCATGTACATTCCTAGGCCCACATACAATAACCCATATTATCTGTATATAGCGTAATATCCTATATATATATACCATATAACAGATACAATGTACATTCCTCGTCCCCATACAGATCATAGTATCTGTATATACAGTATATCGCTTATATATATATACATAGAAACGATAATCAATGTACATTCCTAGGCCCCAGACAATATCATATTATCTGTATATACAAGTATATGCTCTCTATATATATACATAGAAAGATAATCAGATGTACATTCCTAGGTGCACCATACATATATATTTCTGTATATAAGTATACTTATATCTATATATAACATAAGAAAAATATCAAATGCAACAGTCCTAGTGCCCCAATACAATATCATATTTATCTGTATATCAGTATTCTATATGTTACATAGAAAAGATATCAAAATGAATGCACATTCCTGGGCCCCATACAATATCATATTATCTGTAATATAACAGTATATCTATAATATAAACATAGAAAAGTAATCAATGTTACATTCCTGGGCCCCATACACATATCATATATCCTGCACACTGGCATACATTATAAAACATTAAAAGATATCAATAGCACATTCCTAGGCCCCATACAATATCATATTATCGTAATACAGTCCATCTATATGTATAACATAGAAGATAGAATCAATGCACATTCCTCCTGGTGCCCCATAACATACATATTAAATCTGTATATACAGTATACTATATGTATAAACATAGAAATATAATCAATGTCACATTCCTGGGCCCCATACAATCGCATATTATCTGTATATACAGTAATCTCCTATATATAAAAACATAGAAAAATAATCAATGCCATCCTTGGCCCCATACAATATCATATTATCTTCTTTAATCCAGTATATCTATATGGATATAACATAGAAAAGATAACAATGCCATCTGGGCCCCATACAATATCATTTATCTGTATATACAGTATATCTAATTATATAAACATAGACAAGATAATCAATGTACATTCCCTAAGCCCCATACAATATCATATTTATCCTGTTAGACCGTATATCTATATATCTAAAACCTAGAAAAATAATCAAATGCAACATTCCTAGGCCCCATCACAAGCTTCATATTATCTGTATATACAGATATCTATATTAATAAACATAGAGGATATCCATGCACATTCCTGGGCCCCATACAATATCATATTATCCTGTATATACAGTTATCATAGAATAACATAAAGGAATCAATTTACATTCCCCTAGGCCCCAGCCAATATCTATTATCTGTATATACAGTATATCTAATATATATAAACATAGAAAGATTCCATGTACATTCCTATGAGGCCCCATACAATATCATATTATCTGTATATAACAGTCTATCTCTATACTATAAACATAGAAGTATAATCAATGCACAATTCCTGGGCCCCATCAATAATCATATTACTTATGTACATATATCTATATATATAAACAAGGAAATTAACAATGCACATTCCCTGGGCCCCCATAACACTATCATATTATCTGGATAAATACATAATATATCTTATATATAAAACATAGAAAGGATATCACTGTAACATTCCTGGGGCCCCATACATTCATATTATCTGTATACAGTATATCTATATAGTAATAAACATAGAAGGATAATCAATGCACATGTTCCCTAGGTCCCATGACAAATCATATTAATCTGTCTAATCAGTATTCTATAATACAAACATAGAACTGAATATCAATGTACTTCTAGGGCCCCATACAATATCATATTATCTGTTCTACATAAATCGATATATAGAAACATAGAAAGATAATCAATGTAATTCCTGGGCCCCATAACAATAGCATATTAATCTTATAATACGTAATCTATATGTTGAAACATAGAAAGATAATCAATGACATTTCCTGGGCCCCATACAATATCATATTATCTGTATATACATTATATCGTATATATCGTAAACATAGACAGGATAATCAATGTACTTCCGAGGAGCCCATAGACATATCATATTATCTGTATATACGTATATTAATATATATAAACATAGAAAAAGATATCAATGGTACATTACCAAGGGTCCATACAATATCTATTATCTGTATATACAGTTATCTAGATATATAAATAAACATAAAAAGATAAGCAATGCATCATTCCTAGGCCCCATACATATCATATTATCCTGTAGAACAGTTATCTATATATTAACATAGAAAGGAAATCAATGCCATTCTAGGCCCCATACAATAGTCATATTAATTGTATATACCGTAGTGGGTGGTATGTGTATCTATAAGTGTAACTATTAAAGGGGGAATGTTGGAGGGTATGTGTATCGAAAGTCATCGATAATAGCCTTTGATCATTAGATAATCATCCAACATTTTTGGATCTTCAGGATTTTCACGAGACTCGGGCATCCGAAAACGGACGAAAACCTCTAGTTTCCATAGAGTTTACTAGTAAAGAGAGAGTATTGTAGGGTAAGTATTTAAGGTTGATGTTTTAATTAACATTAACTGGATAGATTGATACATGAAATCTAGACACCCCTTTGAATCTGACCTGGTGAACAACAATAACTTATTTGTATAACAATCTACTATTTATATATTCTCATTTTAAAATAACGTTTCCGGTGCATTTAGTAAGCCAATTAAACGCAAAACATCAGTATGCAGCATGTATGACAAGTTACAATTGCAGATTGAAAGTATTAATCTACCGAGCACGTACTAGACTGAAAAATGGAGCACCCACAATTTAACTTCAACCAGCTTCAAAGGATTATGTTGTCACCATGAAACAATTAGAACCTATCAAACAGTAAATACCGTGTAATGCTGTTTCTAGATTTCAGAAAAAGGTGATTGGTTTTACCACTGAAGTTTCCCTTAATAACTATTCACACCAAAATCACTTCACCATAAAGAATAATTCATTTAACCATTTTTAAACATATTTTCTATAATGCAGTTTAACCTGTTATTCACCAAATTTCTCCATTATGCAGCTATAACTAATAACCTGTTAT
>JAACNH010000449.1:33609-96109 GCA_019447015.1 Hymenochirus boettgeri | reverse complement strand
AATGTTACATTCCTAGGCCCATACCATATCATATTATCTGTATATTACAGTATATCTATATATATATAAAACATGAGAAAAGATAATCAATCACACCCACATTTAGGCCCCATACATATCAATTATCTGTATATACAGTATATTCTAATATATATATAGAAACATAGAAAAGATAATCCAGGCACATTCTTAGGCCCCATAACAATTTCATATTATCTTGTAGATACAGTATATATATATATATAAAAATAGAAAAGATAATCAATGTACATTCCTTAGGTCCCATTACAATATCATATTATCTCGTATTACAGTATATCTATATATATAAACATAGAAAAGATAATCAATGTACATTCCTGGCCCCATCCAATATTATATTATCTGTATATATAGTATATCTATATATAATAAACTAGAAAAAGATAATCAATGTACATTCTCCGGTCCCATACAATATTCCATATTATTGTGATATAACAGTTATATAAATATAAAAATAGAAAAGATAATAAATGTACATCCTGGGTCCCATACAAGATATATATCTGTATATACAGGATCTCTAGATATAAAACATTAGAAAAAGATAATCAATGTACATTCCTAGGCCCCAACAATATAATATACTGTAGTATACAGGAATCTATATATATAAACATAGAAAAGATAATCAATGTACATTCCTGGGCCCCTACAAATAATATTATCGTATATACAGTATTCTATATATATATAAACATAGAAAAGTATAATCAATGAATTCCTGGGGCCCCATACAATATCATATTACTATATATACAGGATATCTAAATGTATAAACATAGAAAGATAATCAATGCACATTCCGGGCCCCATACAATATCATCTTTCTATATCATACAGTATATCTTATATATAAACATAGAAAAGATAACAATGTACATTCCTAGGCCCCATACAATATCATATTATATGTATATACAGTATCACTCTATAGATATAAACATAGAAAAAGATAATCAATGTACATTCCTAGCCCCACCATACATATTATATTATCTGTAATACCAGTATATCTATTATATATAAACATAGTAGAAAGATAATTCAATGTACATTCCTAGGCCCCATACAATATCATATTATCTGTATATACAGTATATTCTATATTATATAAACATAGAAAAGAAAAGATAATCAATGTACATTCCTAGGCCCCATACAATATCATATTATCTACTATATACATTATATCTATATATATAAAACATAGCAAAAGATATCAATGTACATTCCTAGGTCCCATACAATACATATTATCTGGATATACAGTATATCTCTCTATATATATAACATAGAAAAGATAATCATGTACAATTCCTAGGCCCCCATACACTATCATATTATCTGTTATACTAGTTATCTATATATATAAAACATAGAAAAGATAATCAAGTTCACATTCCTAGGGCCCCATACAATATCATATTATCTGTATATACAGTATATCTATATGTATATAAACATAGAAAAGAAATCAGTACATTCTAGCCCCATACAATATAATATTATCTGTATATACAGTAATCTATATATATAAAATAGAAAAAGATAATCAATGAAATTCCTAGGGCCCATACAATATCATATTATCTGTATTACAGTATATCTAGATAGATATAAAATTAGAAAAATAATCAAATGTACCATTTCCTAGGCCCCTTACAATATCAATATCTGTATATACAGTATAGCTATATATATATAATAAACATAGAAAAGATAATTCAATGCACACATTCCTAGGCCCCATACAATATCATATTATCTGTATATACAGTATATATATATATATAAAAATAGAAAAGATAAATCAAATGTACACTTCCGAGGACCCATACAATTTCATATATTGTATATACAAGTATACATATATATAAACATAGAAAAGATAATAAAGTACATTCCTAGGCCCCAACAATATCCATATTATCTGTATATACAGTATATCTATATTGATAAAAACATAGAAAAGATAATCAATGTACATTCCAGGCCCCATACAATTGATAATTATCTGTATCTACAGTATATATCTATATATATAAACATAGAAAAGATAATCAATTGTACATCCTAGCCCCATACATATATATTATCTGTATATACCGGATATCTATATATATAATATCTAAACATAGACACAAGAATATCCTGTAATCTACGGCCCCATACAATACATATTATCTGTAATGTACCCAGTATAGTCCTAATACTAAACATAGAAACAGATACGGCATCAATGACATCTAGGTCCCACTACTATCATATTATCTGATATACAGTATAATATATATATAAACCATAGAAAAGAAATAAGGTATCAATTACATCTAGCCCCATACAATATCTGATTATTGTATATACAGTATATGCATATATATAAAACATAGAAAAGATAATCAATGTACATTCCTAGGCCCACCCATACAATATCTATTATCCTGTATATACAGTATATCTATCATATATATAAACATAGAAAAGATATCAATGAATTCCTGGCCCCATACAATTGTCATATTATTGTATGAACAGTATAATAGATATATATAAAACATAGAAAAGATAACTCATGTACATTCCTAGGCCCCTACAATATCACTATTATTAGTAATACAGTATATCTAATACTTATAAACATAGAAAAGAAATCAATGTACATTCTAGGCCCATACATATCATTATTATCTGATTACAGTATATCTATACTAATAAACAGAGAAAAGATAATCCAATGCACTTCCTGGGCCCCATACATATTATCTGAATTTACCAGTTAGTATCATAGGTATAACCAACTAGAAAAGATAATCAATTGACATCCTAGGCCCCAACATATCATATTACGTATGATAACAGTATATTCTATTATATATAAACATAGAAAAGATAATCAATGTACATTCCTAGGCCCCATACAATACATATTCTATCTGTATATTACAGTATCATCTATATATTAAACATTAGAAAAGATAAATCAATGTACATCCTGGGCGCCCCCTAAATCATATTTGTATATTACTATGTATATTAATATTTGCTAATGATAAACATAGAAAAGGATAATCAATGTACATTCCGTAGGCACCATACACGATCATATTACTGTATATAAGTTTCTACTATAAATAAACATAGAAAAGATAATCCAATGACAATTCCTAGGCCCCATTACAATTATCATATTTCTGTATATACATGATTCATATAGTATAAACATCAAAAGAAAAGTAATCAATGCACATTTCCTAGGCCCCATACATATAGTATCTTCTGATATACTAGGATATCTATAGTATAACATAGAAAAGATAACAATGGACATTCCTAGGCCCCCATACAACTCCCATTATCTGTATATATCAATAGATCTATATGATTAACTGAATAGAAAAGATAATCACGTATTCAATAGCCTCATACAAATTCATATTATGTATACTAATTATTATATATAAACATAGAAAGAAAATAGAATCAATGTGACATTCCTGGGCCATACAATATCATATTATCTGGTATAACAATATAACTATATATTTATCAAACCATTAGAAAGATATATCAATGTCACATTCCTGGGCCCCATACAATACATATTCATCTGTTATTACGTAATTATATATACAAGAAATCATTACTCAGGTCCATACATATACATATTAGCGAATAAGTAACGATTTATAAATAGATAATCAACGGTACATTCCTAGGTCCTATAATCAATCAGTATTAATCTGTAGTATACAGTATTCTATTATATATATAACATAGAAACGATAATAATGTCACATTCCTAGCCTCAACATATAATATTATCTGATATACAGTATATATAATATATAAACATAGAAAAAGATAATCAATGTAATTCCTAGGTCCCCAACAATACATATTATCTGTATATTACAGTATAATTATACTATATATAACATAGAAAGATAATCAATGGCACATCTAGTGCCCCATACATTATCATATGATCGGTTAATACAGTGATATGATATATTTAACCATAGAAAGATACTCAATGTACATTCATGAGGCCCATACAATATCAGTCATTATCGTATTACAGTGATTATCTAATATAAAAATCTGAAAGAGATAACAATGTACATACCTGGCCCCCCATACAAATACATTATCTGTATATACAGTATATATATATATTATAAATCGAAAAGATAATCAATGGCATACATTCCTGGGCCTCCTAACCTACACAATATCATACTTTATGTATATACAGGATATCTATATATAGTAGAACATTAGACAAAGATAATCAATGTACATTCTACCGTGGGCCCCATACAATATCATAAGTATCTGTATAGTACAGTAGTATCTATATCTATAAACATAGAAAAGATAATCAATTGTAATCCTAGGGCCCCATACAAATCTATATTATCTGATTTTTACCGGTATACTATATTATAAAATTTAAGAAAGATAATCAATGCACATCCTAGGGCCCAATACACTATCATATTATCTGTATATACAGTATATCTCATAGTAATAACAAACATAGAAAGATAATCAATGCACATTCCTGAGGCCCCATACATATCATATTATCTGAATCAGTATATCTATATATAATAAACAAGAAAGGATAATCAAAATGCACATTCCTGGCCCATACATATCATATTATAGTATATACAGTTATCTATAGTCTACAAACATAGAAAAGATATTCAATGCTACATTCCTAGGCCCCATACAATATCATTTTATCGTCTATGACAGTAGTATATCTATTATATAAAAATAGAAAAGATAATCAAGTACCATTCCGAGGGCCCCATACCATACATATTATCTGTATATACAGTATAATCGATATATATAACAATCGAAAAGATAATCAATGTACATTTCCTAGGGGGGGCCCCATACAAATCATATTATCTGTATATACAGTAATCTATATATATAAACATAGAAAGAAAGATAACAATGTTACATTACTAGGCTCTATACAATATCATATATCTGTATATACAGTATATCTATATATATAAACATAGAAAAGATAATCAATGTACATTCCTAGGCCCCATACACTACAATACATATATCTGTATATACAGATATCTATATGATATAAACATAGAAAGATAAGCAAGGTACATCCTAGGGCCCCATACAATTATCATATTATTGTATTATACAGTATATCTATTATATAAACATAGAAAAGATAATCATGTAATTCCTAGGCCCCATACAATATCATTTATTATCTGTATATACAGTATATCTAATATATATATAAACATAGAAAAGAGAATCAATTGTACATTCCTGGGCCCCACCCCATACAATATCATATTATCGGTATATACAGTCTATATATATATATAACATAGAAGAAGAAAGAAAAGATAATCAATGAACATTCTTAGGCCCCATACAATATATTATTATAGTATATACCAGTACTATCTATATATAGAAAACATAGAAAAGATAATCAATGTGACCATTCCTGGGCCACCATACAATATCATATTATCTGTATATACAGTCTTATCTATCTATAATAAACATTAGAAAAGATAATCAATGTACATTCGAGGCACCAATACAATATCATATTATTGTATATACAGTATATCTAATATATATTATAAACATTAGAAAAGATAATCAATGACATCTGGGCCCCCCAAAATAATTTCCCCAAAGTATATCTGTATATCAGATATCTATTATATAAACATAGAAAAGATAATCAATGGCACATTCTTAGGACCCATACAATATCATATATCTGTAATACAGTAATCTAATATATAACATAGAAAAGATAATCAATGGACATTCCGGGCCCCATAACCAATACAGATTATCTGTATACACTCAGTAGTATCCTATATATGTATTAACATATGAAAAGATAATCAAGATAAATTCCTAGGCCCCATACAATATCATATTATCGTATATACGATATCTATATATATAAAAAATAGAAAAGATAATCAATGCACTTCCTAGGCCCCATACAATATCATTATTTCTGTATATGGATATCTCTCTATAATAAACAAAGAAAAGATAAACAATGTAATCTGGGCCCCATACAATATCATATTATCTGTATATACGTATATCTTATATAAACAGAAAAAAGATAATCAATGACATTCCTAGGCCCCATACAATATCCATATATATGTACTATACAGTAATCGTATATAATATTAAACATAGAAGATAATCAATGATACATTCTAGGCACCATCATACAATATCATATGATCTGTATATACAGCTATATCTATATTATATAAACATAGAAAAGTAATCAATGTACGCTGGTGAAGGTCTCATTCATCCAGGTCAGCGTATATCTGTTGTATTCACCACTCCCCCCCCCCCCCATAGATCAACGACTTGAAATGTAGTCTTGAAGACGTTTCGCTAGTCACGACTGGCTTTCTCAATTCAGAATGACTTGTACAAGAATCTGTGGCAAATACAACCTATTTCAAATACAGGGATAAGTTTCTATAAGCAAAAACATGGATGTGCTATGGGATCTCAAGAGTTCACCTATTGTGGCAACCTTTACATGGAGGAGGTAGAAACAACAGGCGCTCTTCTTAATACCTTTAAGGGCATAGCACCCAAGCCCACTGGTTCAGATATGTTGATGACACCTGGGTTAAAATCCACCAGAAGGAAGTACAAGCTTTCACCCAAGAACCATTAATGGGTGTGGACCCAAAACATTTAAATTCACAAGGGAAGAGGTACAAAAAAACAAACTGGGCTTTCTTGGACTGCGGTAGAAGTTAAGGAACATGGTGTTGTAAACTGGAAGTAGGAGGGTTCCAGAAAACCAACACACACAGATCAGTATTTGATGTTTGAACTCCAACACCTTTAGATCACAAGCTGGGGGTCATCAGAACCCTGCCAACACAGAGCCGAGAAAATCCCCACTAGCCACAGAGGCGAAGGCTAAAGAAATGAAACATATCAAGAGGAGCCCTTAAAACTTGTGGATACCAGACTGGGCCTTTGTCAAAGAATGTATAGAAGGAAAGAAAAGAACATGAGTACGACAGTGATAGGAAAAAGCAAGACAGGAAGAACAGGAGGAAGAGAAATGGTCATCCCATATGTAAGCAGGGCGTCTCCGAGAATTAAGGAAGAATTTTCAAAAAAATCGTATCCTGTCTGCTTTAAATCGAACAACACACTAAGGCAGAATTGGTTACATCCGAAAAGGACCAATACAAAAACACCAAGAAAAGCGACATCATATATGCAGGGCAGCAGTGCTAGTGGAAGGCTCTGAATTTGTATGTGGGGGGGAGACCAAACAGCAAACTGCATCAAAGTATATTGGCCCAGCACGGAAAGAAGAGCCAATTCCCTCGGGTTCAGGCCTCAGCCCGTGTATTCTGCATCTTAAGGGATAAAAGGAACAACTTTGAAGATTGTAATGCTTAACATACTGGCGAAGGAACGTTGACTGGGTTCAAGAGAGGTTGTTAAGTGAGGCCATTTGTGGTGTGAAAATAAATTTTGAAACCAAGCTTTCTTGAAAGTAGATGGTGGGGTTTTTTTGGTTTCGACACCAATTTCTTTGTCTGCCATGTTTTACATTTTATGCTGTTTTTTTTAAACACCTTTACTAGGGGTTTAGTTGTCCTATAACACCTCGTAAGGCCATATCTATAACACCCTTAAAACCTGGCTGTGAATGCTAATTGGGATTTTCCAGGGTACCTAATTGCCACAGGATCTTTACAAGTCATTCTGAATTGTTAGAAAGCCAGCGGATGTTATAGGAAATGACTATAGCGAAACGTCTTCAAGAACTAAATTTTCAAGCCAGTGATCTAATTGAATACAACAGATAAATCATATGTACATCCTAGGTCCCCCATACAATAGTTTTTTATATTCTCTGTATATACAGATATCTATATATATAAACATAGAAAAGTAATAAATGCACATTGCATAGGCCATTTTTTTTTTCATACAATATAAGATTATCTGTATATACAGTATATCTCTACTATAATAACATAGAAAGATAATCAATGTACATTCCTAGGCCCCTACATATCTTTATCTGTATTATACGTTATTTTTTTTCTTTATATTTTTATATATATATAAAACATTAGAAAAGATAATCAATGTACATTCCTGGGCCCATACATATCATAATCTGTATATACAGTATATCTATATGTATAAAATAGAAAAGATAATCAATGTACATTCCTAGGCCCCATACAATATCATATATCTGTATATACAGTAGATCTATTATATATAGATATAACACATAGAAAAGATAACTTCAATGTACATTCCTTAGGACCCATCAAATCATATTATCTGTAATACAGTATTATCTAGATATATAAAAATAGAAAAATGATAATCAATGCACATTCCTAGCCCCATTTACAATATCATATTATCTGTAGATACAGTATATTATATATATAACATAGAAAAGAAATCACTGTACATCCTAGGCCCCAACAATATCATATTATCGGTATATACAGTATATCTATAGTATATAAAAACATAGAAAAGATAATCAATGTACATTCCTGGGCCCCCATACAATATTCAATTAGCTGTATATACGTATACCTATATATATAAACATAGAAACAGATAAATCAATGCAACATCCTAGGCCCCATACAATATCATAGTATCTGTTTATACAGCATAATCTATATATAAACATAGAAAAGATAATCACATGTACATCCTAGGCCCCATACAATATCATAGTATCTGTAATATTACAGTATTATCGATAGATATAAACATAGAAAAGATAATCAATGCATCATTCCTAGGGGGGGGCCCCATACAATTCATATTATCTGTAATACAGTATATCTATCTATATAAACTAATAAAAGATAATCAATGCCCATTCCTGGGCCCCATCCAATATCATATTATCTGGATATACAGGTATAATCTATATATACAAACTCGAAAAGATAATCAATGATAATTCCATGGTCCCATACAATATCTATTATCTCGTATATACAGTTAGATCTATAGATATAAACATAGAAAAGATAATCAATGTACATTCCTGGGCCCCATTCAATATCATATTATTGATACTACAATATAGCAGATATCGATCTATATATATAAACATAGAAAAGAAATCAATGGACATTCCTAGGTCCCCTACAATCTCATATTATCTGTATATATAGGATAATCATATATAAACCATAGAAAAGATAATCAATGCTACATTCCTAGGCCCCTACAAGATCATGTATCTGTATATCAGTAGATCTCTATATTATATAACATAGAAAAAGATAATCAATGTACATTCCTAGGGGCCCCATACAAATATCATATTATCTGTATAGACGTATATCTTATATATCTATACATAGAAAAGATAATTCAATGTACATTCCTAGGCCCCATACAATATCATATTATCTGTCTATACAGTATATATCTCTATATAGAGTACATAGAAAAGATAATCAATGTCATTCCTAGGCCCCATACAATATCATATTATCTGTATATATAGTAATATATATTGTTATATATACATAGAAAAGATAATCAATGACACATCCTTTCCTAGGACCCATACAATATCATATTATCTGTATTACGTATATCTATATGTATTCCTAAACATAGAAAAGACCCACATCAATGCACCTTCCTGGGGCCCATACACTATCAATTATCTGTAATACAGTATATCTATATATATAAACATAGAAAAGATAACAATGTACATTCCTGGGCACCATACATATTCATATTATCTGCACACTGGCATACATTATACATTGAAAAGATAATCAATGCACATTCCAGGCCCAATACAATATCATATTATCTGTATATTACAGTATATCTATAGTATAAACATAGAAAAAGGTAGAAAAGATATCAATGCACCTTCCGGGGCCCATACAATACCCTATTATTGTCTATACAGATAATCTATATGGATAACATAGAAAAGATAATCAATGCACATTCCTGGTCCCATACCATATCATATTATCTGTATATACAGTATATCTATCTATATATATAAACATAGAAAAGATAATCAATGTACATTCCTAGGCCCCATACAATATCATATTATCTGTTTATACAGTATCTCTATAAGATATAACATAGAAAAGATAATCATGTACCATCCTGGGCCCCATACAATATCATATTATTCTGTTATATACAGTACTTCTAATTAAGATAAACATAGAAAGATAATCAATGCTACATTCCCTAAGGCCCCATACATATCATATTATCTACCTTATTTATCAACAGAAATATAATGCAACATCAGCCTCAAAGTTCTATTATCATATAAATTCTATAGTAATAACATGGGATATCCATGGCACATTCCCCTGGGCCCCATACAATATCATATTATCTGTATATACAGTATTCTCTATATATATAACATAAAAGGAATAATCAATTTACATTCCTAGGCCCCAATACAATATCATATTATCTGTTAATACAGTATATCTAATATATTAAACATAGAAAAGAATAATTCAATGTACATTCCTAGGCCCCCCCATACAATATCATATTATCTGTAATTTACAGTCATATCTTATATTATAAACAATAGAAAGGAATAATCCACATGCAACTTCCCTGGCACCCCATACAATACATATTTCTGTAATTACAGTTATCTAATATATAAACATAGAAAGGATATCAATGCACATTCCGTGGGCCCCCTACCATATCATAATTATCTGTATATACATAATATATCTACTAATATAAAACATATGAAGGATATCAATCTGTACATTCCTGGGCCCCCCTCAAATATCATATTATCTGTATAAGTATATCTATATATATAACATAGAAGGATAATCAATGCACATTCCTGTCCCCCATGACAATATCAATTATCTGTATATACAGTATATTCTTATATATATAAACATAGAAAGGATATCAATGTACTTTCCTATGTCACCCATACCACTACATATTATCTGATATCCATAATATCTATATATTAGAAACATAGAAAAGATAATCAATGTAACCATTTCCTGGGCCCCATAATGGCATATCATCTGTATAATACGTTATCTATATGTGATAGCATAGAAAGATAATCAATGACATTCCTGGGCCCCATACAATATCATATTTCATCTGTATATACAGTATAATCTATTAATATACCAAAATAGAAAGGAATAATTCAATGTACATTCCTAGGCCCCATACATATCATATTATCTGTATAAGTATATTCTATATTATATAAACATAGAAAAAGATAATCAATGTACATTTCCTATGGTCCCATACAATATCTATTATCTGTAATACAGTAAAATATTCTATATATATAAACATAAAATAGATAATGCAATGCACATCCTAGGCCCCCCATACAATATCATATTATCTGTAATATACAGTATATCTATCTATAATAAACCTAGAAAGATAATCAATGCACATTCTAGGCCCCATACAATATCATATTAATCTGTATATACACGTAATATCTATATATATCAACCATAGAAAAGATAATCAATGCACATCCCTAGGCCCCATACAATATCATTAATCCTGTATATACAGTAAATATCTAATTATAAACATAGAAAGATAAGGTCAATGCACATTCCTAGGCCCCATACAATATCTATTATCTGCAACACTTTCATACATATAAACAAGGGGTTTTATAGTAGAACTTACTTTACTAGTACAATGAATGAAAAGTCTTCCAACCACGTCAAGGTAACCCCAGTCTGGAAAGGTCCTAACGTCTAACCTTTTACTTCAATTACCATTAGCAAACATAAAGCCTGTTATATTGATCCAGTGTGTTACAATGAGAAATGATAAAGTTTGCATTTAGATTATGATGATTATAAAACATACATTTTAGATTATGATCCTGTAATTTATTTACAGGATCATAAAATAATTAATCAAATAATAATAAATGAGGCAAATAATTAATCATGCCTCCCTATCTCCTATGACAGCCACACCCCCTTTCCACCCACCACTGGCCTATCTGCACCCTGCTTTCCTCCTGGACAATCTATCCCAGTGAGACTGCTAATACCCTCCCCCCCCACAAACCTAGTTTAAAATCTCCTTCAACCCTCTAGCCATCTTCTCCCCCAAAATGGCTGCACCGCCATCAGTGAGATGCAACCCATCCCTACTAAAGAGCCTGTAGCTGAGCAAAGTCTGCCCAGTTCTCTATAAACCCAAACCCTTCTTCCTTACACCACACTCTTAGCCACGCATTAATCCTCCTAAGCTCCCGCTGTCTCCCTAGCGTAGCACGCGGCTGCGGTTGTATTTCTGAAAATACTACCCTGGAGGTCCTTGCTTTGAACTTTAATAATAATATTATTATTATAGTAAATTTTGCAGAGGTACCAAAAAAAGACCAAATTGAATTTTTAGGATCAGTAAAGTGTGCAGAAAGTGTGCGTCTCTCAGTACCTACTGGTTTTCACTAAAATACCACTAAAGGGAAGTGTGTGTTAGTAGGGAGGGGGTTGTGTTGTTGTAGATTTTTTCCTTCTTATTGCACTTGTGCATTCATCTCATTTGAGTAAGTTGGTGACCATGTCACTGTGTGCACCATGTATATTGCATGGATTAACATTTAGTGTTTACTTGTCAAGTGGGTTAGGAAGTATTTCTACCTTACATTCCCTAGTCCCCATACAATATCCCATATATCCTGTATATACGTATATCTATATATACACATTAGAAAAGATATCCAATGTAACATTACCGATGCCCCATACATATCATTTTAATCTGTATATACAGTAATATCTAATATATAACATAGAAAATCTCAGTCTGTACATGCCCCTAGGCCCCATACAATATCATATAACTGTAATATACAGTATATCTATTATATAAACATAGAACAGAAATCAATGTCATTTCCTAGGCCCCATAAATATCACTATTATCTGTATATATACAGTAATCTATAATATAAACTAGAAAAACGAATAATCATGTACATCCTAGCTCTATACAATACAATTTCTTGTACTATACAGGTATATCTTATATATAAACATAGAAAATATAGATCAATGTAACATTCCTAGGGCCCCCATCCCAAATATCACTAGTTATCTGTATATTTACATTGATCTCGTAATATACATACAATATAAGACGATAATCAATGTACATTCCTCGGCCCCATACAATATCATAATTTATCTGTATAGTCCCAAGGGTACGCTATATATCTGAACCCATAGAAAAAGAGTAATCCAATTGTAACTTCCTAGGCCCCATACAATCTCAGCTTAGCTGTATATTACCGTATTCTATAGAGATAGATAAAACATAGAAAGATAATCAATGTTACTTCTGGGCCCCATACAATATCAAATTTTATCTGTAATAAGTAATATCTATAAAGAACATAAAAATTATCACTGCCATTTCTTTGCCCCATACAATAGCAGAATTCCTGTTCATACAGTATATCTATAATATATAAACATAGAAAAGCTAATCAATTACATTCCCTTGGGCCCCATACAAAGATCAATATTAAATCTGTTAGATACAGTATATCATTATATAAACATAGAAAAAGATAATCAATGTACATCCTAGTCCCCCATACAAATTCATCTTTTCATCTGTATATCATAAATCTCTAAATATATCTAAAACATAGAAAAGATAATCAAATGTACATCCGGGCCCCAACAATATCCATATTATCTGTAATATACAGTATATCTAATATATAAACAATAGAAAAGATAATCAAAAATTGCAGACATTCGTAGGCCCCAATACAATATCATAATTCTGTAATAGACAGTATATCTTATATATATAAACATAGAAAAAGATAATCACTGTACATCCCTGGGCCCCATACAATATGCAATATATCTGTATACACAGTATAGCTTTATATATTATAAACATAGAAAAGAATAATCAATGTACATTCCTAGTCCCATACCAGTATCAATATTTATTCTGTAATATACAGTATTCTATCTAATAAACATAGAAAAGATAAGTCAATGCCAACATTTCCCTAGGCCCCAACCAATATCATATTTCGTATCTAGTATATCTATTATAATAATAAACAAAGAAAAGATACATCAATGTACAGTTCCTGGGCCCCATACAATAATCATATTATCTGTATATAACAGTAAATTTCTATCTATTAAACTAGAACAGATGATCATGCCCATTCCTAGGCCCATAAATATCATTTATCTTGTAATAGACAGTAATATCTATCTAATATCCCTAGAAAAGAATCAATCAATGTACCATTCCTAGGCCCCATACCAATCAATATTATCTGTATATACAGTATATCTATATATATAAACTAGAAAAAGATAATCAATGTAACGCTTGTTGGAAGGTTTCCTTCAATTCATCCAGGGGTCATGGTATATCTTTTGTATTCATTAGATCAACTAACTGGATAACTTGAAAATGTAGTTTTTCTTTGAAGACGTTTCCTAGTCATCCCGACGGGCTTTTTTCTGTCCTCAATTTCAGAATGACTTGTACAAAATCTGTGGCACATACCCACCTCATTTCCAAATACAGGGCAAGTTTTGTTCGATAAGCAAAAAACACATGGATTTGGGCTATGATCTCCAGTTTTCACCTATTGTTGCCAACCTTTACATGCGGGAGGTAAGAGAAAAACACATGCGCTTAATACTTAAGGCATAGCAAACCCAGCCACTGGTTCAGTATGTGGATGACACCTTGGTTAAAATCCACCAGAAGAAGTACAAGCTTTCACAGAACATTAATGCGGTGGACCAAAAACATTAAATCACAAGGGCAAATTTACAAACAACAAACTGGCTTTTCTGGGACTGCTTTGGGTAGAAGTTAAGGAAAATGGAACTGGAGTGAAGGGTTTACAAGAAAACCAACACACACAGATCAGATTTGATGGTGTTTGGACTCCCACCACGCCTTTAGATCACCAGCGTGGGGTCATCAACACCATAACCACAAAAAAGACCAACCCCCCTGCAACAAACAACAGAGCCGAGAACATGGCCCCACTAGCCAGAGCGAAAGGCTAAGAGAAATGAACAACTCCAGATGGGCCCTAAAACTTGTGGATATCCATAACCTGGGGCCTTTGTCACAAAAGTAGAAGGAAAAAAAAAGAACATGAGTAACCGACAGTTGAAGTAAAAAGCGAATGAAATGCTAAGAACATGGTGTCCACCCATATGTACAAGGGGGTCCCTCCGAAAATTAAGAAGAATTTTCAAAAAAACAAATCGTATCCCTGTCTGCTTTTAATCAACAACACACTAAGGCCAAGGCATCATTGTTACTCCGCAAGACCCAATACCAAAACCACAAGAAAAGCGAACATTTGCATATATGCAGTTTGTGGGCAGTGCAGTTGAAGAGCCTCTTTTGTATGTGGGGGGAGACCAAACAGCAACTGCACCATCAACGTATGCCCCGCAAGAAATGCCAATTCCTCGGGTCAGTCTCAAGCCCGGGTTTATCGTTCATCTTAGAGGATAAAGGACAATACCTTTGAAGATTGTAATGTTAACATACTGGCGAAGGAACGTGACTGGTTCAAGAGAGGTGTTTTAAGGAAGGCCATTTGTTTGGCAAAAAAGAAACACCAGCCTAAATAGAGTGGCGGGGTTTTCACACCAACGTCCCCTGCCATGACAGCTGTTTTTAACTAACACTGTACTCTGTGGTCGTTCCCTATAACACCTCTTAGCCACTATCTAATCACACCCTTAACACCTGGCTGTGATATGCTAATTGGGATTTTCCAGGGTACTAATTGCCACAGATTCTTGTACAAGTCATTCTGAATTGAGAAAAAGCCAGTCGGATGACTAGCGAAACGTCTTCAGAACTACATTTTCAAGTCCAGTTGATCTAATTGATATCACAGTTATAATCAATGCTACATTCCTAGGCCCATACATATCATATTATCGTATAACAGTATATCCTATATCTATAAACCTAGAAAGATAACTCAATTGCACATTCCTAGGCCCCATACAATATCATATTATCTGTATACAGTATATCTATATTATAACATAGAAAAGATAATCACTGTACATTTCCTAGGCCCCATACAATATCATATTCTCTGTATATCCAGTCTATACTATATATATATCTATATAACATAGAAGAATAATCAATGTACATTCCTGGCCCCATACAACTATCAATTATCTTAATATAATCAGTTATATCTATATGTATAAACATAGTAAAGATAATCAATGTACATTCCTAGCACCCCATACAATATCATATTATCTGATATACAGTAATCTATATATATTATATAACATAGAAAGATAATCTATGTACATTCCTAGCCCCCATACAATATCATATTATCTGTATATCACTATATCTATATATATAAAACTAGAAAAGAATAATCAATGCACATTCCTAGGCCCCATACATATCATATTATCTGTATATACAGTATATCTATCTATATAAACATAGAAAAGATAATCATGTACATTCCCTAGGCCCCATACATATCATATTACTTAGATACCAGTATATCTATAATTATATAAACATAAAAAGAATCAATGTTACATTCCTGGGCCCCATACAATATCTCATATGAAATCTGTATAACAGTATAATCGTATATATATAAAACATAGAAAAGATATTCAATGCACGCATTCCTAGGCCCCATACAATATCATAGTATCTGTATATACATCATATCTATATTAGAAACATAGAAAAGATACAATGTACATTCCTAGCCCCAATACCATAGCACTAGTATCTGTATATTACATTATCTATATATATAACTAGAAAAGATAATCAATGCACATTCCTAGGGCCCATACAATATCATATTATCCTTATACAAACAGTAATCATATATATATAAACATATAAAGAAATCAATGCACATTCCTGGGCCCCATCCAATATCACTTTATCTGTATATACAGTATATCTATATATACAAACATAGAAAAGATAATCAATGTAACATTCCTAGGTCCCATACAATATCATTTATCTGTATATACAGTATATCTATATATAAACAAGAAAAGATAATCCAATGTACATTTCCTGGGCCCCATTCAATATCATATTATCTGTATATCAGTAATACCTAATATAAAACATAGAAAAGATAATCAATGTACATTCCTGGTCCCATACATCATCAATATTATCTGTATATTAGTATAGCTATATAATATAACATAGAAAAGATAATCACATGTACATTCCTAGGCCCCATACATATTCATATTATCTGTATATAGCAGTAATATCTCTATATATATATACATGAAAAGATAACAATGTACATTCCAGGCCCCATACAATAATCATTAATATCTGTAATCATACATTATACTCATCTTATATATAAATACATAGAAAGATATCATGTACATTCCTTAGGCCCCATACAATATCATATTACTGTATAACAGTAATCTTCTCTATATATATCATAGAAAAGATAATCAATGTACATTCCTAGGCCCCATCAATTCATAATTATCTGTATATATAGATATACTTATATTATATATATTACATAGAAAAGATAATCAATGCACATTCCTAGGCCCCCAATACAATCATAATTATCCTGTATATACAGTATATCCTATATTATAAACACGAAAAGATAATCAATTGCACATTCCTGGGCCCCATACAATATCATATTATCTGTAAAATCAGTATATCTATATATATAAACATAGAAAAGTAATCAAATGTTGCATTCCTGGGCCCCATACATATCATTAAATCTGCACACTGGCATACATTAAAACATTGAAAAGATATCAATAGCACATTCCTAGGCCCCATACAATATCCATATTATCTGTAATCAGATATCTAATAAATGTATAACATAGAAAAGATCATCACATGCCTTTCCCTGGGCCCCATCAATATCATATTACTGTATATACAGATATACTATATGTATAACATAGAAAGATATAATCAATGTCACATTCCTGGGCCCCATACAATATCCAATTATCTGTATAACATATAATCTACTATATATAAAACATAGAAAAGATAATCAATGCACATTCCTGGGCCCATCCAATATCATATTATCTTGTATAACAGTATATCTATATGATAAACATAGAAAAGATAATCAATGCACATCCTGGGCCCCATACAATATCATATTAATCTGTATATACAGTATATCTATAAATATAACATAGAAAAGATAATCAATGTACATTCCTAGGCCCCATACAATATCATAATTAATTCTGTTATATTACAGTACTATCTATATAGATAAACATAAGAAGATAATCAATGCACATTCCTAGGCCCCCATACATATCATATTATCTGTATATACAGTATATCTATATATATAAACATAGAAAGGATATCAATGCACATTCCCCTGGGCCCCAATACAATATCATATTTATCCTGTATATACAGTATATCTTATATTATAAACATAAAAGGAATAATCAATGTCAGACCATTCCTAGGCCCCAACCAATATCATATTATCTGTAGATACAGTATATCTAATATATATAAACATAGAAAGAATAATCAATGTACATTCCTAGGCCCGCCCCATACAATATCATATTATCTGTATTACAGTCTATTCTATATCTATAAACAATAGAAAGGAATAATCATGCAACAATTCCCTGGCCCCCATACAATACTATTATATTCTGGTAATAGTACAGTATATCTAGGATATATAAACATAGAAAGGATATCAATGCACATTCCTGGGCCCCTACCATATCATATTATCTTGATAATACAGTAAATATCTACTAATATAAACATATCAAGGATTATCAATCTGTACATTCCTGGGCCCCCCTACAATATCATATTATCTGTATTACAGTATATCTATATATATAACATAGAAGGATAATCAATGCACATTCCTAGTCCCCCATACAATATCATATTATCTGTATATATCAGTATATTCTATATATAAACATAGAAAGGATATCAATGTACTTTCCTAGGGCCCATACATATCATATTATCTGTTCCATAAATCATATATAGAAACATAGAAAGATATCAATGTAATTCCTGGGCCCCATAATCATATATCTGGTATATACGTATCTAATGTGAACATAGAAAGATAATCAATGTACATTCCTGGGCCCCATACAATATCATATTATCTGTTATATACAGTATAATCTATATATACAAACATAGAAAGGATAATCAATGTACATTCCTAGGCCCCATACATATCATATTATCTGTATACAGTATATTCTATATTATATAAACATAGAAAAGGATAATCAATGTACATTCCTAGGTCCCATACAATATCTATTAAATCTGTAATACAGTATATTTATATATATAAACATAGAAAATAATCAATGCACATTCCTAGGCCCCCCATACAATATCATATTATCTGTAATATACAGTATATCTATTATAATAAACCTAGAAAGGATAATCAATGCACATCCTAGGCCCCATACAAATCATATTAATCTGTATATACATATATCTATATATATAAACATAGAAAAGATAATCAATGCATCATCTCCTAGCCCCATACATATATCATTATCTGTATATACAGTATATCTAATATAGAAAACATAGAAAGATAATCATGCACATTCCTAGGCCCCATACAATATCATATTATCTGCACCACTGGCATACATTATAACAAGGGGTTTTAAGTAGACATTACGTGAGTTACATGAATGAAAAGTCTTCCAACCACGTCAAGTTAACCCCAGTCTGGAAGGTCCCTAACGTCTAACCTTTTACTTCAATTACCATTAGCAAACATAAAGCCTGTTATATTGATCCAGTGTGTTACTGAGAAATGATAAATTTGCATTTAATTATATGATTTCTAAAACATACATTTTAGATTATGATCCTGTAATTTATTTACAGGATCATAAATAATTATCAAATAATATAAATGAGGGCAATAATCATCATGCCTCCCTGTCTCCTTCTACAGCCACACCCCTTTCCACCCACCACACTGGCCTACTACCCCTGCTTTCCTCCTGTACACATCTATCCCAGTGAGACTGGCTAATCGCCCTCCCCCCCCACAAACCTAGTTTAAAATCTCCTTCAACCCTCTAGCCCGTCTTCTCCCCCAAAATGGCTGCCAACCGCCATCTGAGATCCACCCATCCCTACTAAGAGCCTGTAGGCCAACAGCAAAGTCTGCCCAGTTTCCCTATAAAACCCAAATACTACTTCCTTCCAAACCACCCTCTTAGCCACGCATTAATCCTCCTAAGCTCCCCGCTGTCTCCCTACCGTAGCAAACGCGGCTGCGGTTTGTATTTCTGAAAATACTACCCCTGGAGGTCCCTGTGCTTTGAACTTTATAAATAATATTATTATTAATAGTAAAATTTTGCAGAGGTACCCCAAAAAAAGCACCCAAATTGAATTTTTTGGAAGCAGTAAAGTGTGCAAAAGTTGTGCGTCTCTCATACCCTTTACGCTTTTCTTACTTAAACCTACTAAGGAGTGTGATTGTTAGTAGGGAGGGGGTTGTGTTTGTTTGTAGATTTTTTCCTCTTATTGCAACTTGTGCATTCATCTCATTTGAGTAAGTTGGGTGACGATGTCACTGTGTGCACCATGTAATATTGCCATTGGATTGACATTTAGTGTTTTTCTTTAAAGTGGGTTAGGAAGTATTTCTACCTTTCAATCATCTTATTTTAATGTTTCACAAAATCTTCTAAAATTTCGGAGTTCTATGGATAACAGCATCTGGAATTCTTCATGTATGTATGAAAGCATGGCACCGGTATGTAGCTGAGGGTGTGTAGATAAAATAAATACAGGGTAATTCAATAAAAGTTCTTATCGTTTAAAATGGTGCTAATTTTGCCACAACCAATCAGATCTTATTTAACATTTGAAAGCTAACATCTGATTGGTTGGGGCAAAATTAGCACCATTTTTAACAATAAGAACTTTTATTGAATAACCCTGATAGTTCATGTGGGGTATTTCCAAGTTTTGGGGCTGTTTTCTTTAAAAAAGTATTGGCTGTTTAAATTACAAAGGACTTTGATTTTTTTTTTTGTAGTTGTACTTGTGCATGTGTCCCGTTTGAGTTAGTTGGTGGCTATGTCTCTGTGTGCACCCACGCATATGGCATACCGTTAGATTCAGGACATGTGGGAGATTGATATTTTGGGGATTTTGGGGGGGGGGCATTTCCAAGGTTTGGGGTGTTGAAAAAGAGTAGGCCTTTCAAATTACAGAGCACTTGCCCTGGTTTCAGTTCTACCTTGGTTACCATATCCGCCTGCTTGCTCCTGCTTCCAGTTCAACTATAACTTCGATGTCTGCCAGTTGTCTCCTGTTTCTGGTGTGTCCTGTTTTCCCATACCTGCTACCTAACTATCATCTGCCAGCCTGTCCAGTCTTCCCGTCCTGCTGCCTTCTCCACATTGTGGAATTGGCTTTTGTGGGACTCTCCACTAGAGCCGCGACCTGGTGCCTGCTTGCTGCACAACATCCTCACCATCAGAGGCTCTGGGGAACAGCAGCAGGCACTTCAATTCTGCATCCAGAGAAGTTCTCTTTGGAATTTTTCCTGAAAGAACCTTAACACCTCCATTCCCCTTATTAATTTAGTTGCCCTTCCCTGAACTGCTTCCATTTCCAAGATGTCCCTTTTGTATATGGGATTCCAAAACTGCACCGCATATTCCAAATGAGGCCTTACCAGTGCCTTGTAAAGAGGGAGAATAATATTTTTCTCCCTTGAATCTATTCCCCTCTTTATACAAGACAATATCTTGCTAGCTCTAGCTGTAGCAAACAATGCCAGGTAGCAACAGCTAGAGCTATGTGGGGTATTTCCAAGTTTTGGGGCTGTTTTCTTTAAAAAAGTATAGGCTGTTTAAATTACAAAGGACTTTGATTTTTTTTTTTGTAATTGTACTTGTGCATGTGTCCCGTTTGAGTTAGTTGGTGGCCATGTCTCTGTGTGCACCCACGCATATGGCATACCGTTTGATTCAGGACATGTGGGAGATTGATATTTTGGGGATTTGGGGGGGGGGCATTTCCAAGGTTTGGGGTGTTGAAAAAGAGTAGGCCTTTCAAATTACAGAGCACTTGCCCTGGTTTCAGCTCTACCTTGGTTACCATATCCGCCTGCTTGCTCCTGCTTCCAGTTCAACTATAACTTCGATGTCTGCCAGTTGTCTCCTGTTTCTGGTGTGTCCTGTTTTCCCATACCTGCTACCTAACTATCATCTGCCAGCCTGTCCAGTCTTCCCGTCCTGCTGCCTTCTCCACATTGTGGGATTGGCTTTTGTGGGACTCTCCGCTAGAGCCGCGACCTGGTGCCTGCTTGCTGCACAACATCCTCACCATCAGAGGCTCTGGGGAACAGCAGCAGGCACTTCAATTCTGCATCCAGAGAAGTTCTCTTTGGAATTTTTCCTGAAAGAACCTTAACACCTCCATTCCCCTTATTAATTTAGTTGTCCTTCCCTGAACTGCTTCCATTTCCAAGATGTCCCTTTTGTATATGGGATTCCAAAGCTGCACCGCATATTCCAAATGAGGCCTTACCAGTGCCTTGTAAAGAGGGAGAATATTTTTCTCCCTTGAATCTATTCCCCTCTTTATACAAGACAATATCTTGCTAGCTCTAGCCGTTACTACCTGGCATTGTTTGCTACAGCTAAGTCTGTTATCTACCAGAACCCCCAAATCTTTTTCCATTACAGATGAACTTAACACAGAGTTATTTATGGTGTAGGGGGCACAGGGATTATTAAATCCCAAATGCATCACCTTACATTTATCAACATTGAATCCCATCTGCCATTCTGCTGCCCATTGTGATAATCTATCTAGGTCTGCTTGCAGCACTTGTACATCATTGGAAGTTTCCAAAGCTCTACATAGTTTAGTGTCATCAGCAAACACAGAGACCTTGCTCTCAATGCCCCTTCTAAGTCATTTATAAACAGATTAAACAGAAGTGGCCCCAGTACAGAACCCTGAGGTGCCCCACTTAGAACTTTACCCACATAGATGTAGCTCCATTAACCACCACTCTCTGTTTGCGATCCAATAACCAGTTCTCTATCCATGAACAAATGTTTTCTTCTAGGCCAACAGTCCTCAGTTTATACATTAGTCGCCTATGTGGCACAGTATCAAAAGCTTTAGCAAAATCCAAGTATACCACATCCACTGCTGTACGTGAATCTAATAAATTCTTACTTCCAAGTAAATATGTCTTCATATATTAAACCCAATGTTTTACCTTGGATTACAGCCCACATCTACTGTTAGCCTGTGATAAAAATGTCCATTTCCAAATAATGCAATAATGCAGTCATAGTATATTGCAAATTGTAAAAAAGTTTTATTTACCCATCAATTTTTATGGGTGAATAAAACTTTTTCACAGCTTGCAGCAATATACTATGACTGCATTTTTTGGAAAGGTAAATTTGTCTGACACAATCTATTTCCCATAAATCCATGCTGACTACCACTAATAAGATCAGTTCTGGAAACAAATCAAGGATATGATCCCGTAACAAAGTTTCCAGCACCTTCCCTTCTCGGACTTTCGATGTTTCCGGACTTTTGATGGTAAATTTGATAATTATCGAATTTACGGACCATTCACTAACCCTAGAATGTATCGTTCGCTAACCGTCGAAAGCAGTTTTTCCTGAAAGAACCTTAACACCTCCATTCCCCTTTTTATTTTAGTTGTCCTTCTCTGAACTGCTTCCATTTCCAAAATGTCCCTTTTCTATATGGGATTCCAAAATTGCACTGCATATTCCAAATGAGGCCTTACCAGTGCCTTGTTAAGAGGGAGAATAATATTTTTTTCTCTTGAATCTATATATCCCTTTAAAAGTGTCCACATCTGCTTTCAGTATCTTTACCTAGAAAACAGGTTCCCCCCCCCCCCAGTCTATGAGCGCGGGAGCGATTCCTTTAAAAGCAATTAAAATAGCTTCCTAAGTTAAAAATTTTGTTAGGCCAGTTGCCACTTGTAGTTTTTTTTCCTTTCTGCAACCTATATTAACGGTGTGCACCTTATATCTGGTCCCTATTCCTAAGCTTTCCCATGAACCTTCAATCTCCAAAATGAGTCTGGGTTATTAAGATTTCACCAGAGTCCAACAACAGGACACAGCAATCACACACGAGTCTAGGGGAGTGAGTGCACACAGAACAGGCAAGACTTTCTAAATGTAGGCTGTGCAAGAAAATGCTCATTAGAATTTAAGAGTGGACTACGCGCCGCTGTGAGGAGTCGCGCGCTTCTCCGATGAGAGACGTGAGATGGGTAGGGCCAGGAAACGAGAAAAAATAATGGCCTTGAATTCTAAGCTTGTGGGGTCGAGCCCAAGCGAAGACGAGAATCGAACTCTACAAAAGAAGCGGAGGAGCTCTTGGGAAATAGCGGGGCGTGTGCTTTCGCTGCGATAAATACTAGAAACACAGGAATGGCGGAACCCTGAGAAACGCAGCGCGAAGGAGCGGTCCAGGACTAGGGGGATGAGGGATGACCATAAGCGGATATGGGAAGAAAGGAGAGATAAGAAAGGACTAGAGGACAGGGGACGTCTATGCAAAGCGAATGCAGCGGGAGTCGGGCCCCATAAACCAAACAGGCTTCCCAATACCAGCAGCCTGTGCGCCAACTGCTATGGAGATTCATTTCCACCTCTCCCCCGGGCGGCGGTCATTTTTGCGGCTTAGTAACAGCACCTCTAACAATGTAATTTACCCTACCTTTTGCCTCTCCCTGTACACATTCCCCACCATAATGTTTTTCTGCCGCAGTCGTTTTGCTCCCCCCTCGTATTCCATCCTTTTAAATTTGGCTTCATTCCCTGTTTCACATACATAACATAACTCCCCTCGCTTTCTTATAACTCACCTTCGGTCATGTCGATAAATAAGGAGTACCCTTCATATTTACTGTCCATCGGTGAATCCCTTAACCATGATTCTGCTACACCAACTTATCACTAAACTTTCCCTTTAAACGCTATTATTTCAAGTTCCGGCCGGTTTTTCCAGCCGACTCCTTTGCATTTGTAACACATACCATTTTTTAGATTATCAATTGAGTTAACTTCCATACACTTGGTCGTACAGGCCTCCTTATCCTCTAATCTCTCTCCCCCCTCCTCCTTCTCCGTCCCTCCGTTGTTTACTAGTCACCCCAGATCCCTAATCGTCCTTCTTCTCTATCTACCCTTGTGTATTTATACGTTCCCTCCCCCTCCCCATCACCTAATTTTAAATCTCCTCCAACCCCCTAGCCATCTTCTTCCGCCCAAACAGTTGTTGCATCACCACCCCCATTGAGGTGCAATCCTCACACTAAGAGCCTGTAGCTCCAACAGCAAAGGTCACCCCGATTCTCCTAAAAAACCCAAACCCCGATCTCCTTACACCACTCTCCTTAGCCGCCATTTATACTCCTGATGCTCCCCGTTGCCTCCTAGCGTACACGTGGCCTGCGGTAGTATTTTCTGAAACACTACCTGGAGGTCCTGCTTGCTTTTAATTGGCCCTATTCTCGAAAAATCATTTTAAGACCTCACTCCACTCCCCCTCTAACTTTGCATGGCACCAATGTGAACCAAAGACGCCGGGTATATGATTAACATATAATCATTCATAAATAGACACAGGCCATAACAATATAACGGTCAGTCATAAACCATATACAATCACACAGACCAAGTTAAAAATAACAAATATAACCATATAGCAGGCATATTAACACAGAATTTATAATTGACAGTATAACAATATACACAACACACAGACAGTCATAAAATATAACCATATACAGGCAAATAACAGAAATATAAACGGACAGATAACAATTATACAATCACACCATGACAGTAATACAATATAACCATATAGCAAGGTCAATATAACAGAAAATAAACGGACAGTATAAAATATACAATCACACAGACATATAACAATATAACCATATAGACAGGCAATATAAACAGATGTTAATGGACATATAAAACAATATAACAATCACACCAGACAGTATAACAATATAACCATTACGACGCAATAACCAATCAGACGTATAACACATTTAGAACACCAGACAATCTAACCTATATACAGCAATATACACATAAATATCACGACAGTATAAATATAACAACACACAGCAGTATAACAATAATAAACATATAACAAGCAATATAACAGAAATATAACTGACCATATAAACAATATCACAACACACATACAGTCATAACAATATAAACTAATAACATGCAATATACCAAAAATATAATGGACAGTATTAAGAATATCACAACAGACAGACAGTATAACAATATAACCATATAATAGGAACCAAAAACCAGGCAGCAAAACAATATAACGGACTATAACAATATACACAACCAGACAGACGTAAATACATATAAACATATAACATGGCATACTAAGCGAAATATAATGTAACAGTAATAAGAATATAACAACCAGAACAGACAGTAACATCAATTAACCATTAGGCAGTGCAATATACAGTAAATAAATGGACATTATAACAATATAAAACAACAGACAGCGTTAACATATACCAGATAGCAAGAATACATCAGATAACAATCCAGACAGGATAACATAGAACACAGACAATATCAACTAAACAGGCAATATAACAGAAATATAAATGGTACAAAATACAATAGCAATCACACCAAACCGTAATAACAATATAACCATATAGCAAGACACAATAACAAATCAGCCGTAATAACAATATGAACCAGACATATAACCATATAACAGGCAGCAATATAACAGAAAATAGGAAACTGAAGTATAACAATAACAACCAACAGACAGTATAACAATATCAACAATAAAAGGCAATATAAGTGAAATATAATGGACAGTATTAGATAATAACAACCCAGACACGACAGTACTAACAAGATATACCATATAATAGACACGGCACAAACAATATAACGGACGTATAACAATATAACTAACAGCACAGACAGTAAAACAATATAAACATTATTAACAGCAATATAACAGCGAAAAGAATGGACAGTGATCAATGATAAACAACCAGACAGACATATAAAATATAACCATATAATCAGACACACAGGCGCAAAACAATATAACTGGACAGTTAACAATATAACAATCAGAAAGACAGTATAACAATTAACACACATAACAGACAGCAGACAGAACACTCAGATAACAGACAGAAACACTAATAACAATAATAGCCATTAACAGGCAATAGACAAACCAGTTAACAATAAACAATTAGAACAGACCTTATAACAATTAACCATAATAATAACACAAGGCATATATAAGTATTATGAGACAGCACAATATACCATATAATAAATAGCATCAGCAATAAAACAGACAGACAAAATAACAATATAACCATAGCATAACAGACACTCCATACCTCATAACATAATAACCATATGGATACAGACAGAACGTATACAGACAATATAACAATAATAACCACACCACAATAGACAACAAACAATATAACCGACAGCCAATATAACAAATATCACATACCAAGCATTATAACCATCAGACTGGTGGTAGCAATAATAAACCATTAACGGAAAGACAGTAATAACCGACGTCCTAACAATATCAACACAGGTTAATGGCACAAACAATATAACCTTAAAACAGACAGACATTATAACAATTAGACAAGTATCCAATAATAACACAGACCAATATACAATATAACGACATTAAAACAGTATACCACAGGCACATATAACGACAAGTAATATAAAACAATAATAACACAGACAGATGACAATATAACACATTATAACAATATAACACACAGCAATATAACATACAGGTATAACACTATAACACTGCAATATAAAGACATTAATACCATAAACACAGCAATAACTAAACGAACAGTATAACAATATACCACATGCACTTAAAAGACAGTAAAATAACATAATCACCCAGGCAATATAACGACAGTATACAATTATACCCACAGGCCACATAACAGACGTAATACATAATCAAATACAGACAATATGAACACATCAACCAAGTAAAACAAAATATAACAAGGCCATATAACATACAGTAAAACACTCTAACACAGGCATATAACAGCAGTAATATGCAATTAATACAGACAAGATGGACAATATCAGACAGTAATAACAATATAACACAGGCAACTATAATACAGTAAAATAGCAATATAATACGAACAATATGACAATATAACAGACAGTAGAACATATAACAAGGCAATATAACAGACAGTAATAGCAATATAATACAAGACATATACAACATATACCTATTACACGCAATATAACAGACCGTATCCGCAATTATACCGACAAATATAACAGCAGTAATACGCAATATAACACAAACAATATACATATAAAAAGACATATAACATATACACAAGGCAAATATAAAAGACAGTTATCGCAATATATACAGACATATGAAATATAACAGACAGTAAATAACAATATCACACGACATTATAAACAGACATTATCACCTATAATAACACAGGCATAATAAAAGACGTAATATGCCATTAATACGACAATATGACAATATAAAAGACAGTATACCATATAGCACAGCAATATAAAAGAACAGTAAATAGCAATATAATACAGTACAATCGAAATTATAACCGACAGTTAATAACAAGTATAACACAGACAATATAACAACAGTCTAAAACTATATAAAACAGGCAATATAAAAGACAGTATAGCAATAATAATACAGACAAATTGACAATAATACAACAGTATACATATAACCACATCAATATAACAGACATTAACAATATATACAGACAATATTAAATAATAACAGACAGTGAAAAACTTATATAACACATGCAATAATAAAAATACAAGTATAGAGCAATATAATACAGACAAATGCACTATAACAGACAGTAATAACAATGATAACACCAGGCAACTAAAAAGACCAGTAATATCAATCTAATACAGATGAATAAAACAGGACAGTAATACAATATACACGGAATATAACACAGTATCCAATATAATACAAAACCGACATATAACATCCGTATAACAATATACTACAGACACATATGACAATATAACAGACATTAAAACATATACCACAGGCAATACCTAGCAAGACAGATAATCAATATAATGAGAAATATAACAAACCCATTCATAAAAATAACCAGGCAATATAACACAGTATTAGCACATGTAACTATAACAGACACATATAGCAATATAATACAGAACAATATGAACATAAACAACAGAAAATCCATATAACAACAGGTAAATCTGTTGTACTCAATTCGATCAACTGGAACTTGAAATGTAGTTCTTGAAGAGTTTCGCTTAGTCATCATGGGCCGACTGCTTTCTCAATTCCCAGAATGACTTTTACAAGAAAATGCACATTGTTAACACATATGTGGCAATTATGTACCCTGGAAAATCCTCAATTAGGCATATCACAGCCAGGTGTTTAAGGTGTGGGATTAATAGTGGCTGAAGAAAAGGTGTTTTTATAGGAACGCCCAGAGTAAGGTGTTAAAACAGCATTGTACATGGCAGAACTTTTGTGTCGAAACCCCCCCACTCTATTTAGGCTGGTTTCCTTTAATTTTCCACATAAGGGCCTCCTTAACACCTCTGTGAAACCAAGTCCATGTTCCTTCGCCAGTATGTTTAACATTACAATCTTCAACAGTATGTCCTTTATCCTTACATGCAGATACACGGCTGAGTCCCTGACCCTAGGAATTGGCTCTTTCTTGTGATGGGCCAATACGTTGATGCAGTTGCTTTTGGGTCCCCCCACATACAAATCATAGCATTCTGCACTGCCTGCATATAATTTTATGTCCTCTTTTCAATTGTGGTTAGGTATTGGTGTCCTTCTTTACGGCATGTTACCAATTGCTGCCCCCATCAGTGTGTTGTTCGGTTTAAAGCAGACAGGATACATTGTTTTTTGAAAAATTCCTTCCTAATTTTTTCGCGACCCCTGCTACATAATGGATGGACCATGTTCTTTTTTCCTCCTGTCTTTGCTTTTCCCCTTCACTGTTTGGTAATTTCGTGTTCTTTTTCCTTATCCCTTCTACTTTTTTGAAAATACATAAGGAAGGTGCCCCACTAAGATACGACCCTATAGTTCCCCCAGGCAGCATCAACTCTGACATACAGGTGGCAAAATATCTAGCTAACATCCTTTTTAGGGAACCTTGGTGGTGGGGAAGTTTCTACCCTAAAGCATCAAACATCCCAGAACTTCAGGATTTCAACCACAAGATTGAAGATAGTGTACTCGGTGTAGACGAAACATGGGTGTCCTATGAATGTGAACAATCCTCTCTTCACTTGTATACCCACCAAGGGCCGGTTGAACTGTTGCGAAAAAACGGCTGGGCCAAGACCACACTGGTTACCCAGCAGAACTGGATTGCTACCCCCAGAACAGGTGTGTTCCCTTGTTGGACCTTTGGTTGGCCCCCCCCCTGAATACCACCTATTTCAATACAGGGATAAGTTTCATAAAGCAAAAAACAACGGGGGATGTGCTATGGGATCCTCCAGTTTCACCTTGTGGCCAACCTTTACATGTCGGAGGTAGAAAACACAACCGGCGCTTAATTACCTTTTAAGGGCCCCCCCCCCCCCCCCCCCCCCCCCCTGCACCCAGCCCAGCCACTGGGTGGGGGGTTTCAGATTTTTGAGGACACCTGGGTTTAAATCCACCAAAGGAAGTACAATCTTTCCACAGAACACATTAATGCGTGGACCCAAAAACCATTAATGCACAAGGGAAGAGGTACAAAAACACAAACTGGCTTCTCTTGGACCTTGCTTGGTAAGCAGTTTAGAAAATGGTAAACTTGGAAGTAGGTTTACAGAAAACCAACAAACACAGAATCAGTATTGATGTTTGACTCCCACCAACCCCCCTTTAGATCACAAAGCTGGGGTCCTCAGAACCGCAACAAACACAAAGCTGAGAACATCCCCACTAGCACGAACTGAGAACATTCCCCAACTAGCACCGAGCCGAGAAACATCCCCACAGCACCGACTGATAACATCCTCACTAGCAACATGAGCTGAGAACATCCCCACTAGCACAGAGCTGGAAAGAACATCCCCACTACACAGAGCTAGAACACCCCACTCGAACAGAGCCGATAACATCCCATCCCCACTAGCACAGACGGAGAACATTCCCACTAGCACGAGCTGAGAACATCCACACTAGCACAGAACTGAGAACATCCCCCACTAACACAGAGCTGAAAACATCCCCACTAGCACAGAGCTTAGAACAATCCCACTAGCACAGAGCCTGAAACATCCCACGAACACTAGCCGATAACATCCCCACTAGCACAGAACTGAGAACTCCCCACTAGCCACAGAGCTTAGAACAATCCCCACTAGCACAGAGGAGCGAGAACATCCCCCCCCGAACACAGAGCTGAGAACATCCCCACTAGCACAGCAGCCGAGAACTCCCACTATCACAGATCTGGAGAACATCCTCCCTAGCACATAAGGTGAGAACTCCCCACTAGCACAGAAGCTTAGAACATCCCACTAGCACATAGCCCGAACTCCCCCACTATCACAGAGGTGAGACTCCCACTAGCAACAAGGTGAGAACATCCTCACTAGCACAGAGGTGGAGAAACCTCCCCACTATCACAGAGCTGAGACACATCCCCACTATCACAGAGCCCGAGAACATCCCCGCTAGCACAGAGCCGAGAACATCCCCACTAGCACCGACCTGAGAACATCCCCACTACACAAGCGCCGCGAAACAATCCCCACTAGCAAGAGCTGAGAACATCCCCACAAGCCAGAGCTTGAGACCATCCAACCCCTAACCAGATGCTTGAGATCTCCCAACTAGCACGAGCTGAAGAAATCCCCACTAGCACAGAGCTGAGAACCTCCCCCACTAGCACAGAGCCGAGAACATCCCCACTAGAGAACGAGTGAGAACATTCCTCACTAAGCACAGAGGTGAGAAACATCCTCAACTAGCACATAGTGACGAACACCCCACTAGCACAGAGCTGGGAACATCCCCACTAGCACCGAGCCTAGAACATCCCCGCTACACCAGAGCCGATAACCATCCCCCTATCACAGAAGCTGAGAACATCCCCACTAGCACAGATGCCGAGAACAATCCCCACTACACGAGCGATGACTCCCCACCAGCACAAGAGCCTGAGAAACATCCCCACTAGCACAGTGCGAGATACGCCCCACTGACACAGAGCTTAGAACAATCCCCCTAGGCACCGAGCCGAGAACCTCCCCACTCTCCCACAGAGGCCGAGAAATCCCCAACTAACACAGAGGCCGAGAACATCCCACTAGCACGAAGCGAGAACCTCCCCCAGCTAAACCACAGATCCGAGAACATCCCCACTAGCACAGAGCCGAGAACATCCCCACTATCCACAGAAGCTGATACCTCCCCCACTAAGCACAGAGCCGAGAACATCCCCACGAGCACAGAGCGGAGAACAACCCACCGCAAACAGATCTGAGAAACATTCCCCACTAACACAGAGCTGAGTCATCCCCCTAGCACAAGCGCTGGAGAACTCCCACTAGCACAGAGCTTTGAGAAACATCCCCCACTAGCGACAGAGCTGAAGAAACATCCCCACTGCACCGAGCCAGAACACCCCGCTTAACAGAGCTGAGAAACATCCCCACTAAGCCCAGAGCCGAGGAACAATCCCCACTGCACAGAGCTGATAACATCCCCCACTAGCACGAGCTGAGACATCCCACTAGCACAGATGCCGATAACCATCCCCCCTAACACAGAGCCGAGAACATCCCCCCACTAGCAACCGAGCCCGAGAACTCCCCCCTAGCCACAGAGCTGAGAAACATCCCCACTAGCACAGATCTGGAACATCCCCACTAGCACAGAATATCCGAGAAACACCCCACTAACACAGAGCCGAGAACATCCCCTAGCACAGAGCCGAGACATCCCCGCTAACAAACAGAGCCGAGAACATCCCCACTAGCACAGAGCTGATAACATCCCCACTAACACAGAGCTGAGAACATCCCCCACTATGCACAGAGCCGAGAACTACCCCACTCAGCACAGAGCTTGAGAACATCCACACTAGCAACGAGCCGATAAACATCCCCCGCTAACACAATAGCCGAGACACACCCCCTAGCAAAGATCTGAGAACCTCCCCCACTACCACAGTTCTTGAGACATCCCCCACTACACAGATCCGAGAACATCCCCATAGCACAGAGCTGAGAACATCCCCACTAAACCCAGAGCTGAGAACCATCCCCACCTAGCACAGATCTGGAACCTCCCCACTAGCACAGAGCTGAGAAACACCCCATCTATCACGAGCCCGATAACAAACATCCCCACTGCACAGAGGAGAAGGCTAAAGAAATGAAACATCTCAGAGGAGCCTTACAACTGTTTGTGTATCGCATACGTGGCCTTTGTCAAATAAGAAGTAAAGGGAACAAAAAAGAACACACGATACCAACAGTGAAGGGGAAAAGCAAGACAGGACGGAAGAAACCTGGTAATCCACCATATGTAGCAGGGGTCCTCCGAGAAGACGGTTAACGAAGAATTTCAAAAAAACATCGTTCATCCCTGTCCTGGGCTTTAAATCCGAACAATCACCTCCGAGGCAGCCATGGTAACTCCGAAAGACCCCATATACACCAGAAAACAAGAAAACGGACATGATCGTACAAGTGCAGTGGCAGTGAAGACCTGCTCTTTTTTGTATGTGGGGATGACCAAAACAACTGGCATCCAAGATTTTTTTCGTTGGCCCCCCGCAAAGAGCCCAATATGGGTCAGGAGCTCGTGGGTTAATAACAATAACACAGCATATAAAGACAGTATAGCAATATAATACAGACAATATAACAGACATAATATCAATACAACACAGGAATATAAAGCAGTAATACAATATAATACAGAATATAAACCAGACAGTTAATAACAATATAACCAAGGCAATATCCAGATGTAACAAGCAATATAATTAGCAATATTGACAATACAGACGATAACAATATAACACAGGCAATATAACACAGGACATATAACCATAATAATAAACCCGAAGGTATACAATATACGACAGTTTAACATATAACACAGGTAATCATAACAGACAGTAATAACAATATAATACGAACAATTAACAGACAGTAATAACAATATAACCCAGACAATAAGAAACAATAGAGAACAGAAACAGTTAATACCAATATAACACAAACAAGGTATAACCAGACAGTATAACAGATATCACTGCAATAATGACTATAACAGAAACAGTATAGCCAATATAATGACCAGAAATATGACAATGATAACAGAACAGTAAAACAATATACACAGGCAAATATAACAGACAGTATAACAATATAAAAAACAGACAATATGACAATATACAGCCTTAAATAACAATAATACCACAGGCAATATAGCCAACCGTATAACACTATAATACATACAATATGAACAAACATAACGAACCGTAATAACAATATAACCCAGGCAATAATACTGACAAGTATAACACTATAAACCCGACAACCTTCTGAACAAATCATACATAACATACCACTATCCACGACAATTATGACAATAATAACAGACAAGTATCACAATATAGCACAGGCAATATACAGAACCATATAACACTATAGTAACAAATAGTAATTTAAGGTTAATAAAGACATTCCCGTCCATCCATAAAGTAAACAACCTAAGCTTTTTTTTTTTTTTTTTTAAAAAACACCTAACATAACATTTTTGATCCAGAGGAAGGCAAAAACCCCCAGCTAAAAAAAAAAAGGGGGTGGGTGGAAATTCCTTCCTCTGACCTCCAAACGGAAATCGGAAAGTAAACAACTCCCCTTGATCAACCCGATCTTATATTGCATTAGTACCCGTACATGCTCAAATTTTTTTAGTTTTTTTAGAAAACTTATATATCCCAGGTGCTTTTTTAAAGTTCAATGAACTTGCGCCATTACACACCTCTGCTGAAGACAGTTTTCCACAGTTTCACCGTTCTCCCACTGTAAAGAAACCTCTCCTAACTTGAAGATGAAAAATTCTTTTTCTCAACTTAAATGATGTCCAACGAGTCCCCCTCCCTGAATATGACCTATTAGTGAACCATGCACCAGATATCACGTATTGGGCCTTAAAATATTTGTATACGGTCTCAATGTCCCCCCCACTCAACCGCCCCCCCGCTTCTCCCAAGTAAACAGCCCTAACTTTGTCTAATCTGCTGCATATTCAAGCCCCTCCATTCCCCGTATTAACTATAACACAGACAATCCTTACTAGAACAGCCGTATAACAATAATAGACACATGCAACATAACAGACAGTAATAAAAATACAACACAGGCAATTATCACAGACAGTATAGCCAATATAATCCGTAATACAGACAATATGACAAATAACAGACAGTATAACAGATAACACCAGGCACATAACAGACCATTATAAGCAATATAATACAGACAATAATGACAATATAACAAGAACAGTTATACAATATCAATACCGACAATATGACAATTAACAGAACAGTATAAACATAATAACACAGACAATATACCAGACAGTCTAACACTATAACACAGGCAACACATAACAGACAGTATACAATAACACACAGGCAATAACAGACGTATAGCATATTAATCAGACATTGAACATATAACAAGACAGTAATAACAATAGTAACACAGGCAAACTATAAGACAGTATATACATATACACCAGCAATATAACAACGTAAACACATAATCGTCCATATAAAACGTAGCAATATAAGACATAGAGCATATCTACCCAGACAGAATCATAACATATAACACAGCACATATAACAACTATGCATATAACAGATAACAATCACCGGCAATATAACAGACAGTTATAGCAATATAATACACACAGACATATGACAATATACAGACAGTAATCTAACAATATAAACAACAGCAATATGACAATATAACACTACAGTATAAACAATATACACAGGCAATATAAACAGACAGTATAACACTATACTAACAGCATAGTAGCAAATATATAAACCCGTACATATAAAATATACAATTCATACAGACTATGACAAATCTACACGACGTATAACAATGATAACACGGCAACTTAACAGACAGTATAACTAATACAACCATAGGACAATATAACAGACAGTGTCAATACTAGACACACGCAATATAAATACAGTAGTAGCACATAATACAAGACAATATGACAATATACACAGACGTACTTAACAATATACACACCGGCAAAACATAACAGACATATAAGCATATAATCAACAATATGACCAATATACCAGACAGTAATAACCAATATAACACAGACACTATGACAATTATAACAGACAGTTAATAACAAATAACATACATTATATAGGCAAATATAACCAGGCCATATAAAAAAAAGACAGACAGCAATATAACAGACAGTATGCATAAAATACAGACCAATATGACAATCTCACAGCCAGTATAACAAAATACCACAGGCAAACATAACAGACAGTAATACAATACAACACAAAGGCAATAATAACTCGATCAGTATAGCAATATAATACAGACAATTACAATATACCAGACAGTATAATAAACCATATAACAACACCAGGCACATAACAGCCAGTATAGCACTATAAAATACCATACAAGATGACAATATACCAGACAGTATACAATTAAAACCACAGACAATATGCCAAATATACAACAGTATAACAATATACAGACAGTCTAAGCACTAACACCAGGCAACTATCAAAGACAGTACAGCAAATAAATAACAAGACAGTAATAAGCAATAGAATACAGACTATACAATAGCAAACAACAGTTAACAATATAACACTGCCACATAACGACAGTATAACAATACAAAACACAGCCCAATATAACAGACATTATGCAATATAATACAGCAATTTACAATCTCAGAAGTAATAAACAAATATAACACAGGCAACATAAACAGACAGTCATAGCAATATAATGACAGACAATATGACAATATACAAGACAGTATAACAAATATAACACATACAATATGACATATAACATCAGTTATAACAAAATAACAGACCGTAGAGGTCACTATAACACAGGCCACTAGAAAAGACAGTACATGGCAATATACAGAACAGTATAGCAATATAATCTACATACCATATGGACAATATAAACAACAGTATCACAATATAACACAAGGCAACATAACAGACAGTATTAGCAATAATAATACAGACAATATACAATATAACAGACAGTTATACAATATACCACCACAATATGGACAATATAACAACATATAAACAATATAACAAAAAGCGTATAAGCAATATAACACAGGGCAATATACAAGACAGTACAGCATATACAGACCTATACAAATAAATAATTACAGACCAATTGACATATAACAAGACGATTAACCAATATAACCAAGACCATATTACAAGATACAGACAGTATAACAATATAACAGACAGTCATAGCATCATAAACAGGCAATAATAACGACAGTATAACGATATAAAACAGACACTAATAACAGCACGTTATAACAAGATAATACAACAATATGAACAATATAACCATACAGTATAACATATAAAAGACCCGTATAGCAAATATAATCCAGACCATATAACAGACAGTATAACAATAATAAAACAGCACAATATAACAGACAGTATAACAATATAACGACAGACAATATTGACAGAACCAGACAGTATACCAATATAAAAGGACAAAGTAATGCAATATAATCAGACAATATGAACATACAGTCTACACAATATAACACAGACATATAACAGACAGTAAGATAAACATATAATAACTAAACAATATACAATATAACAACCTAATTAACAATATAAACCCAACAATATAACCGAACAGTATCACAATATACACAGGCAATAGAAAAGACAGTACAGCAAAATAATACAGATAATAGAAACGGACAGTAATAAACCAATTCTAACACAGTGCATTAACAGACCGGTATAGCATATAACAGACCAACCATGACAATGATAACATACAGTAATAACAATATACACACAGGCAATATACAGACAGTATAACAATATATACGACAATATGAACAATATAACGACAGTATAACATATACATACAGACAATATGAACAATATAACGACAGTATAAATCATAAGAACACAGGCAACATCAACAAGACAGTTAACCCATATATACAGACAATATAAGCACAGACATTATAAACATATAACCGCAATATACAGAGACGTATCCAATTTATAAATCCAATAATATAAAGAACCAGTATACAATATAACACAGGCCTATAACAGATGTATAGCAATATAAACAGCAATATAACAGACAAGTATAGCCAATATAATACAGATAATCTACACAGACAGTATAAACAATTAACACAGGCAATTCTAACAGATAGTAACTAAGCAATATAACACAGGCATATAACAGACAGTAAGAAAGCAATATATACGATAAATATAACAGACAGTATAGCAATATAACAAGGCAATATAACAAGATATATAGCAATATAGACGACCCATATAACAGACAGTATTAGCAAATCATTAAAACGCAATATGACCAATATCACAGACTAATAATACTATAATACAGACATATGACAATATAACAGACGTCTATCACATAAAAACAACAGGCATATAACCGACAGTATATCAATATAATCAGACCATATGACAATGATACAGACATATAACAAATATAACACCGGCAATATAAACATGACGTAATTTCAATAAAAACACAGACAATAGACATAATAACAGACAGTAAAACAATACAACACCGGGCATCTAAAGAACAGTCTAACAATTAAAACACAGGCAATAAAACGACAGTGAAAGAACAATATAAACACAGGCACTATAACATACAGTATCAACACACCACACAGGCAATATCACCTAACAGACAGTAATTGACAACCAATAACAGACAATATGACATATAACATACAGTAAACAATATTAACAGACAGTATATTATACAGACATATTAAACACAGACGTATAACAATAGAACACAGGCAACATAACAGACAGTATACAATATAATACAGACATATGACAAATAAACAGACAGTAAAACATATAACACAGGCATATAACAGACCAGTATAGCAAATATAACACATGGCATAAAACAGACAGTATGCATATACTCCAGACAATAAAACAACAGTAATACACATATAACACAAGCATAATAACAGACAAGTATAACATTAACAGCAATAACAATAAATAACCAACAGTAATACAAACAATATAACACGGCAATAACAGACAGTAATAGCAATTAATACAGACAATTAAACCAGACAGTATAACAATAATAAACACAATCAATATAACAAACCAGTATAAACAATTTCACAAGACCATATGACAATATAAACAGACAGATTCAATAACATATTAACACAGGCAATATAACCGACATTATAGCATATAAATACAGACATATGACATATAACAGACAGTATAACAATATCACACGGCAATATTACAGACAGTATAGCAATATAATCAGACATAGGACATAATAACAGACAGTAAAACAATATAACACAGCCACTATAACAGACGTATAGCATAATCATACGACATATACAATATCAACAACCGTATACAAAAATATAACACAGGAAATATAACTGACAGTATAACAATATAAAAAAAATTTTCAACCGAACAATATTACAATTCTAACGACCTTAATAACAAATAACACACCGGCATTAACATACCGTAATACATATAAACACAGCAAGATAACCAGACAGTATACACTATAACACAAAAATCTGACAATATCCGACATATAAAACACTATAACACAGACAATAATAACAATATAACAGACCAGTATGCATTATTACAGAACAATAGACATATAACAGACAGTATAACATATACACAAAGGCAATTATAACAGACCGTAATAACAATATCACCCATGCAATATAACAGACAGTATAACACTATAACACAGGCCCAATATAACAGAACAGTATAACAATCTAAAACAGACAATATGACAATTAAACCAGAACAGTCAAATAACAATATAACCAGGCACTCCTAACAACATTATAAACACTCTAACACAAACAATATGACAATATAACAGACCAGTTAACCTATAACACGACAAAAACAATATAACATACCAGTGATAACAGTATATCACGGCAATATAACAGACAAGTATAACCTATAACACAGACCAATATGCACAATATCACAAGACATAATACAATATAACAAACAGCAAGATAACGACAGTAAGCAATATAATACAGACCTACCCAGACAATATAAACAGACCAGTTATATCATACATATAATTATCACAGAACGTATAAAAACATAAACACAGGCATAACAGACAGTATAGCATATAATACAACAATCATGCAAATAAACAACATTAATAACGAAATACCACAGGCAATATAACAGACCGTAATAGCAAATATAAACAGACCATATGACAATATAACAGACCGTAAATAACCATATAACCCAGGGCAGACAGTAATAGCAATATAATACAGACAATAATGACAATATAACAGACAGTACAACAATCTAAAACAGGCAATATAAAAGACATTATAGCAATATATACAGATAAATAACAGCAGTAGAACACTATAACACAGGCAATATAACAGATATATAGCACTATAATACAGACCATAATGACATATAACAGCAGTAATAACAATATAAACACACAGCAATATAAAAAGACATATAGCCACATATAATACAGACATATCACAAGACAGTATAACACTTATAACACAGTCAATATACACAATATAGTTAATAGCATTATCAGACATCTAACCATATAAAAGACAGTATATAGCAGTATAATATCGACATATGACAATATCACAGACAAGTATAACAATATCACACAGGCATATAACGAGACTTATAACAATATAATACAGATCATAGACAATATCAGACATTAAACACTATAAACACACAGGCATATAACAGACTATAACAATACACCCAGGCATATACAGACAGTATACACTCTACACCCGAGGCAATATAACAGACAATAACAATATAACAGACAGTATAACATATAACCCAGGCAATATACCAGACAGTTAACAATATAAAGCTGGGTACACACCCTATCATTTTCCTCCTGAACGAACCGTTCCGATACTTTCGAACGGTCGGTCCAGGAGGAAGGCGTCAGTCCGCGGCAAAAAAAGTCCACCGTTCGACACGATCGTCTGCGTTCCATAGAGGAACGCACGATCTGGACGGAGGTTTTTGTCCAACCCCGTTCCGATTCGCCTATTCTCTCGCCGATTCAGTACGAACAGTGATCGTACATGGGCACTTTCGGATCGATATTTCCCGGTCCCGATCGAACCGGTACACTGAACTATCGGTCGATCGGACCGAAATATCTCATCGTGTGTACCCAGCTTACACAGGCAATAAAACAGACAGTATAACAATATAAAACAGACAATATGACAAAATAACAGACAGTATAACAATATAACACAGTGCCAATTAACAACCATGTAATAACACTATAACACAGCAATATGCATTATACAGACAAGCATAAATGCTATAACAAACAGACAATAATCACATAACAGTAATACAATATAACATGGCATAAAAAGACAGTATAACAAATATAAAACAGACAATGACATTATAACAGAACATATAACAATAACACAAGGCATAAAACAGAGTAAAGTACAATATAAAACATACATGAAAACAAATAACCAGACAGTATACCAATATAACACAGGCAATAGTAACAGAGAGTAGTAGACACTATACACAGACAATATGACAAATATAACCGCCAGCATAGACACTAATAACACGACAATATAACAGACAGTATACAATAAAACACAGGCAATACACAGAACAGTTAACAAATAATACAGTACAGACCAATATAGACAACTAATACAGACATATAACATATAAACAGACATTTTGACAAAATATACCAGACATAGAAACATTATCAACACCAGTTTAATATAACAGACAGATATAACACTATAACACAGACAATATGGCACTATAACAACGACTTAACATCTAATAACACAGGCAATATAACAGACATTATAGCAATATAATACAGACAATATGAAATTATAACAGACAGTATAACTATATAACACGAAGTCCATTAAAAGACCGTATAGCAACTATATACCAGACAACATGACATATAACCAGACAGTATACTAGTAACACAGGCAATATAAAAGACAGTTAGCGATCAAATCACAGACAATATGCAATATGACACACATTGTACAATTAAAACAGGCAATATAAAGCCAGTATAGCAATAATCAGCATATATCACATATCAGACAATCAATAATACGCAAAGATAAACAGACCAGAATATAATACAGAATACTAAGACTTAAAACAATACCAGGCAATATAAAGACAGTATAGCAAATATATACAGACAATATGACAATATAAACGACATAACATCATTAACAATAAACAGCAATATAAAAGACAAGTATAAGCAATATAATACATGACAATATGACAATATCACACGACACAATTGTACACAGGCATTTATCGTTAACAAGACACAGCAATATAAAACCGATAATAGCAATATAATAAACAAATGACAATATAACACAGTAAAACAATATAACACAGGCAATATAAACATAAGTAAGAATAAAGACACATACAATAAACGACCAGCAATATAACACAGATATAACAAAATATATACAGATAATAATAACAGAACGTCAGTATACATTATCAACAACAGAGCATATAAACAGAAGTAATAGCAATATATACCATAAGACCTAACAGACAAATACACACTATAACACAATAACAAGTATGCAATGATAAAGACCAGTATAGCAAATAATAATATTCAGACGTATACTATATACGACATTATAGCAACAAACAAATACAAACACGACAATAATAACAGGACATATACTAAAAACACAGTATAATTACAAGACAATATAAAGGTAAGCAAAAGCAAAGGACCATAAGCAACATTACATATACACGGCCAATATAAAAGCATAGCATACGATAATAAAAGAAACAATATACACAGGCATACAGATTAAGTCAATATAATACACAATATACATATAACAGACTAATAACAATTAAAGGCTAAAACAGTAACAATAAACTACAACAATATGACAAGAAACACATGGTACAATTAAAACAGGCAATGCAGTAATAGCAATATAATACAACAATATGACATAAACAGACAGTATAACAATATAACGACAGCAATATCAAAGACAGTATACAAGCATAAATATAGACAAACATAACATTATACAGAGTAACAATAACAATAACACAGGCAATATTAAAAGACATATAGCAAAAAATACATATATATAAACAGAAATTAATAAACAATATAACACAGGCAATTAAACAGACTAAAGGCAATATAATACAGACATATGGACCAATATAAAACAACAGTAAAACAATATACACAGGCCATATAACAGACAGTTATTACAATATAACCAGCAATATGAACATATAACACAATACCAATTAAAACAGGTAAAATGCACAAATATAAAAAGACAGTAAAGCATATAATCGACAACAATATGACAAGATACATACCGTATAACATATAACCAGGCAATATAAAGACTAATAGCAATATAATACAGACAATATAACAGACAGTATAGCAATATAATACAAACACGGCCAATATAAACGACAGTAATAAGCAATATTACAAATATATAACGACAGTATAATATAACACGCAATATCACAGATAGTATAGCATATAATCACAGACCAAGTGACAATAAAGAACACAGTATAACATAAACACAGGCAATATAAAAGACAGTAGCACATATATAACCCATGACATAACAGACATATAAAATAATAACACAGGAATATAACACACAGTATAACAATATAAAAACAGACATATGACAAAATAACAGACATTTAAACCAATAACTACAGGCAATAATAACAGACAAGTAAGAAAAGCAACCATACATAGACAATATACAGACAACGTATTACCGAAACAATACCAGATGACAAATATACATACTAGTCACAGACAATACATCGAATATACATAGCACAGGAAAATATAACAAAACGTAAATAACACATACACACAGACAATATGACACATCATAACACGTGACAATATACAACACCGGCATATAAAGACAGTATGAGCCACTATACATACAAGACCAATATAAGCAAGACAAGTAAAACATATACGGACACGAGCAATATAAAGAAACGAATACATAAATAATACAGAACAATATGACAAATAAAACGAGAATTGGATAACAATATAACACACAGGCCAATCAAAGACAGTATAGCAATATAAGCCAGATAAGATAACGACAGTATGCAATGTTGGTAAATGTAAGGTGATTCTTTGGGATTTAATAACCCTGTTCCCCCTACACCATAAAATACCTCTGTGTTAAGTGTCATCTTTAATGAAAAAGATTTGGGGTTTTCTGGTAGATTAATAGACTTACTATCGCCAACAATGCCCCAGGCAGCCAACGGCTATAGCTAGTCAATATATTGTCTTATATAAATAAGGGAATATTGTCTGTCTATTATCTGGTTATATTGTTATTTTGTCTGTCTGTTATATTGTCATATTGTCTGTGTTATAGTGTTATACTGTCTGTTATATTGCCTGTGCTATATTGTTATACTGTCTGTTATATTGTCATATTGTCTGTGTTATAGTGTTATACTGTCTGTTATATTGTCATATTGTCTGTATTATATTGTTATACTGTCTGTTATATTGCCTGTGTTATATTGTTATACTGTCTGTTTATATTGCCTGTGTTTATAGTGTATTACTGTCTGTTCTTTATTGTCATATGGTCTGTGATTATATGCTATTACTATCTGTGAAGTTGCCGTGTTATATTATACTGTCGTGTATATATTTGTAAATGATCTGCTTATTACGTCCGTTTATATTGGCCGTGTTTGTATTTTATTACTGTTTGTTATATTGTCTGTATTATATTGCTATAGGTCTTTATATTGCCTGGTTATTGTTATACGGTATGCTATCTTGTCATATTGTCTGTATTATATGCTTTACTGTCTTTTTATATTTGGCATGTTTTTTTTAAATTGTAAAAGTTGTGGTTATATGTCATATTGTCTGTATTAGTATTGCTAATAACTGTCTTTATATTGCCTGTGTATATTGTTTTACTGTTGTTTATATTGTTCATATGTCTGTATTATAGTGCTTTAATGTCTTTTAGATTGGCCTGTGTGTGATATGTTTATAATTTCTGGTTTATATATATGATTTGATATTGCTATACTGTCTTTTATATTGCCTGTGTTATATTGTTATTAGTTACGGTCTGGTATAATTGTTATGTTTGTCTATATTTATAGTTGCTATTACTATCTGTTATATTGCTGCGGTTTATTGTTATATGTCTGTTTATATTATTTGTATTATATGTATTACTGTGCTGTTAGATTGGCCGTGTTGTTTGTTATTTATGTATGTTTATTGTTCTGTATTAATTGTTATTAAAGTCTGTTATATTATTGTATTATATTGACTTATCTGTCTGTTATATTGCTATACGGGCTTTTATATTGGAGCCGTGTTATGATTGTTATCTTGCTGTTATATATTTGATTATATTGCTTATAATGTCTGTATTATTGCGTGTGTTTGTTTGTATAATGTCGGTTAGTATATCTGTATATATTTGCTATACTGTCTTTATATTGCCGTGTTATTGTGTTATATGGCTGTGTATATTGTTCATGTGGTCTTATATATATTGCTATTACTATCTGTTTTATGCCTGTGTTATAATGTTTATGACGTCTGTTATATTATTTGTATATATTTGTATACTGTTGTTATATTGCCTGTGTTGTATGGTTCTATGTTGTTTATATTGCCTGTGTTATATAGTTATACTGTCTGTTATAATTGTCATATTGTCTGTATTATATTGCTATACGGTTTGTATAATTGCAGTTTTTAAAAAATTGTTACAATGTGTGTGATAATGGTCATATGTATGTATTATATTGCTTATTTACTGTTTTTATTATTGCTGTGTTATATGTTTACTGTCGTTTATATTGTCATATTGTCTGTATTATTATTTTGCTTATACTGTCTGTTATATTGCCTGTGTTATATTGTTATACTGTCTGTTATATTGTTCATATGTCGATATATGCTCTTACTGGCTTTATATGCCTGGTTTTAATTGTACAATGTGTGGTATATTGTCATATTGTCTGTAGATATTGTATTTACTGTCTTTTATATTTGCCTGTGTTCTAGTATACTGTTTCTGGTTATTATGTCATGTTGTCGGTATTATATTGTTGCTATACGTCTTTTATAATGGCCGTGTTATATAGTTATAATGTATGTTATAAATTTCATTATTGTTCTGTATTATATTGATATAATGTCTGTTATATTGGCCTTGTTTTAGATTGTTATACGTATGTTATAGTGGCCCATATTGTCTGTGTTTTATAGTGTTATTTCTTCTGTTATATTAAATGGTGGTTTGATAATGGTTTCTACTTCTGTTATTTTGTCAAAATTGTCTGTTTGATATTGTATTACGTCTGTTATATTGGTCAATGTCTGTATTATTTGTTAACTGTTCTGTGTATTGCCTGTGTTTATTATTGTTATATGTCTGTATATTGTCTGTTGTTATTAGTTGCTATGCTGGCGGTTTATTGTTCATATTGTCTGTGTATAGGTTATACTCTCTGTTATATTGGCCTGTGTTATATTGGTATTACTGTCGGTTATTTGTCATATTGTCTTTATATTGTATACCTCTGTTTAGGTGCCTGTGTTATATGGTTATAATGGTCTGTTATAATGTCATATGTTCTGTTTTATATTTGTTTATACTGGTTCTTTTTATGCATGTTTATATGTATTACTGTATGGTATTATTGTCTGTGTTATTAGCATGGTTATGCTTGTCTGTTAATGGATATTGGCTGGTTTATAGTGTTATTAATGGTCTGTTATATTTGCCTGTGTTATATTGGTTATACTGTATTGTTATTTTGTATATTGTCTGTTTTATATTGTTATACTGTTGGGTTTTAGTGCCTGTGTTAAAGCTGGTTACACACGATGAGATATTTCGTCCGATCGAGATAGTTCAGTGTAGCGGTCGATCGGGACCGGGGAAATATCGAATCCGAAAGTGGCCCATGTACGATCACTGTTCGTCCGAATCGGAAAGAATAGACGAATCGGACAGGGTGTTGGACAAAAACCTCGTCCGATCGTGCGTTCCTCTATGGAACGCAAACGAGATGTCGCGGGGACTTTTTGCCGCGGACTGGACAGCCTTCCTCTGGCTCGGACCGTTCGAAAGTATCGAACGGTCGTTCAGGAGGAAAAATCGATAGGTGTGTACCCAGCTTTATATTGTTATACTGTCTGTTATATTGCCTGGGTTATATTGTTATACTGTCTGTTATATTGTCATATTGTCTGTTATATTGCCTCGGGTGTAGAGTGTATACTGTCTGTATATGCCTGGGTGTATTGTTATAGTCTGTTATATGCCTGTGTGTTTATAGTGTTTAATGTCTGATATTGTCTATGATCTGTATTATATTGTTATAAGTCTCGTTATATGCCTGTGTGATATTGTTATACTTGTCTGTGATATTGTCATATGTCGATATTATACTGCTATATACTGTCTTTTATATGGTTAGATGTCTGATAATGCTATTAACTATATTGTGTATATTGACTGTGTTATAAGTGTTATACTGTCTTGTGATATGTCTGTATTATATGTGGCTATATGTCTTTTTATATTGCTGTGTGTTTATATTGTTATTACTGCTGTTATATGTCATTATGGTCTGTATTATAGTGCTATATATCTGTTATATTGCCTGTGTTATAGTGTTCTACTGCTGTTATTTATCTGTATATATTGCTATAATGTCTTTTATATTGCCTGTTTTAGATTGTTGTACTGTCTGTTATATTGTCATTATTGTCTGTATTATATTGCTATTACTGTCTGCCCTGGGTTATATGGTTATTTACGGTCTGTTATATTGTCATATGGTCTGTTTATATTTGCTATTACGGTCTGTTATATTGCCTGTGGTATTTCGTTATTAATGTTGTTTATTTGCATGATTGTTGTATTATATGCTATACTGTCTGTTATGCCTGTGTTTATGTTTTTATACGTTCTGTGATAATTATATGTATGATATAACTGGTCTGTTTATATTGTCTGGGTAGGTCTGTATTATATTGCTTACTGTCGTTATCTTGCTGTTTGTTATATTGTATTATGTCTTGTGATATTGTGCATATTGGTCTGTGTTATAGGTTATACTTGTCTGTTATATTGCCGTGATATACTGTTATCACTGGTATGTTATATTGTTTTTGTCGTGTTATAGGTTAACTGGTCTGTTATATTGTCATATTGTTTGTGTTAGAGTGTTTATAATGTTGTTAGGAGTGCCTGGTTATATTGTTATTTGACTGTTCTGGTTTAATTGTCATATTGTCTGTTTTAGATTGTTATACTGTTCTGTTATATTGGGCCTGTGTTATAGTGTTATACTGTCTGTTATATTGCATGGGTGATATTGTTATTACGGTCTGTTATAATTGCCTTTGTGTATATGTTATACTGTCTGTTATATGTCTATTGTTCTGTAATAATGCATACTGGTCTGTTATATTGTTATTATTGTCTGTGTTATAGTGTTTTATATGTCGGATATTGTCAGATTTTTGTGTTATAGTGTATACTGTCTGGTTATCTTGCTGTGTTTATATGTATTACGGTATGTTAATGCCGGTGTGTTATTTGTTATTAAGGTCGTTAGAATTGTAATATTGTTCGGTTGAAAATTTTTTTTATATTGTTATACTGTCAGTTATATTTCCTGTGTTATATTTTTGTATACGGTTGTTGATATTGTATATGTCGTATGATTATGCTATACGTCTGTTATAGTGGCTGTGTTATATTGTTTTACTGTCTGTTATTATGTCCTATGTCTGATTATATTGCTATACTGTCTGTAATATTGCCGTGTGATATTGTTATACTGTCTGTTATATGTCATATGTCTGTATTTATATGCTATAATGTCGGTTATATTGCCTGTGTTAATATGTTATTGAATCTGTCTGTTTATATTGTCATATGGTCTTGTGAAATTGTTTATACTGGTTTGTTATATTGATTGTGTTTATTATTGTTATACTGTCTGGTTTAATTGTCTGTATTAATTGCTATTACTGTCTGTTATTGCCGTGTTATATTGTTTGTATTACTGTTGGTTATTTATTGTTATTGCTGTTAATGTTATACTTGTCTGTTATTATGCTTGTGTTATATGTGTATTACTGTTGTTTTATTGTCTGGAGTATATGCATACTGTCTGTTTTATGCCATGTGTTATATTTGCTATACTGGTCTGTTATATGCCTGTGTTATATGTTTTACTGTCTGTTTATTTGTCATATGTCTGTATTATATTGTATACTGTCTGTTATGTTGCCTGTGTTCTATTGTTATACGTCTGTGTTTAATATGTCTGTATAATATACTGTCTGTTAATATTGTTTACTGTATGTTATATGTCATATTGTCTGTTATTGGTTGTCAATTACTGTCTGTTAGGTGATATTGCCTGTGTGGTGTGTTGATACTGTATGTTATAGTGCCTGTGTTTATATTGTTCTTTCACTGTCGTTTTATTGCCTGTGTTTTAATTGTTAGACTGTTCTTTAGATGCCCGGTGTTGTATTGTTTTACTGTCTGTTATTATGTCTATTGTCTGTGTTTTTATTGAAATTACGTCATGTTTATATTGCCGGTGTTATATTTGTTATATGTCTGTATCATTGTCATATGGTCTGATTATATTGATATACTGTCGGTTATATGCCTGTTGTTTTTATGTGATAGACGTCTGTTATATTGTCATATGTCTGTATTATAGTATTATTAGTCTGTGATATTGGTCATATTGCGTTTTAATGATTTGCTAATACTGTCTGTTATATGGGTCGTCTATATTGCTATATATCTTGTTATATTGCCTTGTTATATTGCTATACTGTCTGTTATATTTATCGTATATATTGCTTTCTTACTGTCTGTTATATGCCTGTGTTATATTGCTTAGTTACTATCTGTTAGAATTGCCTGTGTTAATTGTTTATACTGTCTGTGTAGATTATCTGTATTATATTGGCTATACTTGTCTGTTATATTGCTGTTTATATTGCTATACATCTGTTATAGGCCTGTGTTATATTGTATACTGGTTCTTTATATTATTGGATTTATAAATTGGATACGTCTCTGTATATTGCGGTTATATGTTTATAATGTCTGTGCTTATATTGTCTGTATATATGGGTTAACTGTCTTGTTGATGTTGCCTGTGTTCTTATGATTTATACTGTCGTTATATTGTTCATATTGTCTGTATGTATATGTTATACTGTCGTTATATTGTTCATATTGTCGTATATATTGTTATACTGTCTGTATATTGCCTGTGTGTATATTGTTATTACTGTATGTTATCATTGTCATGGTTGGTCTGTTATATGCTATACCGGTCTGTTAATGCACTGTGTTAGAATTGGTTTATTACTGTCCGTTTCTATTATCTGTATTATTTTGCTGTACTGTCTTTTCTATTGCCTGTGTATATTGTGATACTGTTCGGTTATATTGTTGGGTTTATATTGTTAATTAGGTTGTTATATTGTATATTGTTTAGTTATTATATGTTTATCTTACTGTCTGTTATATGTCTGTGTTATATTGTGTAGACTGTATGTTCATATTGTCTGATTATATTGCATTACTTTGTCCTTTTATATTGGTATACTGTCTGGTTCTGTCAATATTGTCTGTCGTTATATTGTTATACTGTCTGTTATATTGTGCTGTTTTATTATTGTTATACTGTCTGTTATATGGTCTGGATTATATTTGCTATACGGGTCTTTTATATGTTATACTGTATGGTTATATTGTTCATATTGTTGTATTATCTTGTTATAACGTGCTGTTATTAGTGTCTGTTTTATATCGTTATACTGTCGTTATTATTGCCTGTTTATGATGCTATGACTGTCTGTTATATTGTTATACTGTCTGTATCTTGTAATATGGTCTTGGTTATATTGGTTAATCGTCTTGTTATATGTCAATTGGTCTGTAATTATTTATTTGTATAGGTCTGTATATGCTGTACTGTCTTGTATATTGCCCTGTGTTATATTGCTTATACGCTTTTTGTTATATTGTTTATATGTTGTTATATTGTCCATATTGTGGTGGTATATTGTATAACTGTCTGTTATATTGTATATTGTCTGTATTATTATTGCTAATACTGTCTGTTATGTTGCCTTGTGTTATATTGTGATACTGTTGTTTATATTGTCCATATGGTATGTAGATTATATTGCTATACTGTTCTGTATATTGCCATGTACTGTCTTTTCTAGTGGCCTGTGTTATAGTGACCTCTACGGTCTGTTATTTTGTTATAACTGATGTTATATGTCATATTGTATGTGTTATATTTGTTATACTGTCTTGTATATTGTCATATTGTCTGTCATTATATTGCTATGACTGTCTGTTTATGTTGCCTGTGTTATATTTGTTTATTACTTCTGAGATTGTAAATTGCTGTATTATATTGCATAATGTCTGTTATATTGGGCTGTGTTTTGTATTGTTATACTGTCGTTATGTGGCAGTGTTATATTGTTAACTGTTGTTTGCTATTGTATAGTCTGTATTCTATTGCTTATTACTGTCTTGTTATTTATTTGCTGTACTGTCTTTGATAGTTGCCTGGTGTTAGTGCTTAGACTGTCTGTATATTGTTATACTGTTGTATATTTGGCATATTGTCTGTGGTTTTAATTGTATACTGTCTGGTATATTGTCATCTTGTATGGTATTTTATAGTGCTATACTGGCTGTTATGTGCCTGGTGTTGTTATATGGTTTATTATACTGTCTGGTATATTGTAATTGTCTGTATTATATTGCTATACTGATCGAGTTATTATTGCCTTTGTGTTGTATTGTATTACTGTCTGTTATGTTTGCCTGTGGTATTTTGTTATACTGGCTGTGAGATTGTCATATTGGTCTGTATTTTATGCATACTGTCTGTTATATTGCTGTCTGTCTTTTTTTTATATGGCCTGGTTATATTTGCCTATATAATGTATGTTATTTGTTATTAACTGTCTGTTATAATTGTCATAGTGTCTGTGTTATATTGGTTATTACTGTCTGGTATATTGGTCATATTGTTGATTATATGCTTATATGTCTGTTATGTTTTGCCTGTGTATATTTTAGTACGTCTGTTATTATTGTCATATTGTTCTTGTATTATAGTGGCTTTCTACTGTATGTTAATTGCGTGTGTTGTATTTGTTATACTGTCTGTTATATTGCCTGGTTTGTATTGTTATGACTGTCTGTTATGGTTGCCTGTGTTATATTGTTTACGTCTGTGATATTGTCATATTGTGGAGTATATTTTATATACGGTCTGTTATATTTGCCTTGTGTTGTATTGTTATACTGTCTGTTTATGTGCCTGTGTATATTGTTTATACTGTAGTGTTATATTGTCATATTGCTGTTGTTATATTGTTATTACTGTCTGTATATTGTCATATGTCTGGTGTATTAGTATTGCTATAACTGTCTGTTATATTGCCGGGTGTATGTTATACTGTCTGTTATGTTGCCTGTGTTATATGTTTGATTTACTGTCTGGGTAGATTGTCATATGTCTGTATATTGCTATACTGTATGTTATATTGTCGATTTATTGTTATACGTATGTTATATTGCCTGGTTGTATGTGTTTTATACTGTCTGTATGTTTGCCTGTGTTATCTATTTGTTATTACTGTCTTGTTATATTGTCATATTGTCTGTTAATATGCTATACTGGTCTGTTATTGCCTGTGTGTATTTGTTATACTGTCTGTTATGTGTTGCCTGTGTTATAGTGTTAGACTGTCTGGTATATTGTCTGTGTTATTATGTTTATACTGTTCTGTTAATTGTCATATTGTCGGTATTGATATTGTATAACTGTTCTTGTTATATTGTCATATTGTCTGTATTATATTGCTATACTGTCTGTTATGTTGCCTGGTGTTATCTGTTATACTGTCTGTTATATTGTCATATTGTCTGTATTATATTGCTATACTGTCTGTTATATTGCCTGTGTTGTATTGTTATACTGTCTGTTATGTTGCCTGTGTTATATTGTTATACTGTCTGTTATATTGTCATATTGTCTGTGTTATAGTTAATAAGGGGAATGGAGGGGCTTGAATATGCAGGCAGATTAGACAAGTTAGGGCTGTTTACACTGGAGAAGCGGCGGTTGCGTGGGGACATGATAACCTTATACAAATATATTAATGGCCCATACAGTGAACTCTCTGGTGCATTGTTCACTAATAGGTCATATCAGAGGACTCGTGGACATCCTTTAAGGTTGGAAGAAAAGAAGTTTCATCTTCAAGTTAGGAGAGGTTTCTTTACAGTGAGAACGGTGAAACTGTGGAACTGTCTTCCAGCAGAGGTGGTAATGGCAAGTTCATTGAATAACTTTAAAAAAGGCCTGGATAAGTTTCTAAAACTAAAAAATATTGAGAATTACTGGTATTAATGCATATAGATCTGGTTGATCCAGGGATACTTTCCGATTGCCGTTTGGAGTCAGGAAGGAATTTTTTCCCCCTTTTTTTAACTGGGGTTTTTTGCCTTCCTCTGGATCAACTGTTAGGTAGGTTTAAAAAAAAAAAAAAAAAAAAAGTGAATAGGTTGGACTTGATGGACGAATGTCTTTATTCAACCTTAATTACTATGTTACTATGTTATACTGTCTGATGATTGTTATGGCTGCCTGTTATATGGTTATATTGTTATGTTGCCTGTGTCTATTATATTGTTATATTGTCTGTTTGTTTTATTGTCTGTGTCCGTTTGTGGATTTTTTGTAATATTTATAGCGATACATTTGCTTCATACATTTCTTGCTGCTGAACATTTCTCTTTCTAAACATGATTTATAAAGTGTCGAAGTCTAATAAAAAAGCCCCGTGGTTCATTAATATCCTCTATAGGAGAGAAATGTCCTAGTGGCCTTTCCCTATGGAGGTGCATTGTGGGAACACTAATAAAAACCACCAGACCATCTGCAGTACCACGTGCTTTACTGTTTACATCTCTCCCCTCCTATAATGAATGGAATTTGTGAGGAACATGTCTGCAGGGAAAGGAGGCTTTGCTGAACAACATCCAATATTATCCTATGGAGTTGTCTCCATTGCAAAGATGGTGGGTAACAGATAAGATCAGGGCGATACGCCTGGTGTACGGGATCAGCGATAGGCTGTTAGGAGGGGCTCCTCACGTGAAATGTGTTAGCAATTAGCATTGTATTTCTGGGCAGATATGTTGGCTCCCACCTGCAACATAAATATGGGAGTTCACCAAGTGGGATTAGGTGAGGAGGGGGCAAGGGAGAGGTTTATAGTTCCAGCAAAATCCAACTGACGTCTTTATCCAAATCATCCGCCATTCCTTCCCTTGACTGTAATCAAACAAAAGAATCTGTTCTGTTCCCACAATTGTTACATTTGCAGCTGTAGCCCATGTGCTCAGAATAAATAAGATAAATAAATAAATGTACAGAGACCCCTCCCGCACACCCACCAACCTTATCATTGGGCATTATGGGTAACTACACTCACAGCCTGTTTCTAATCCCTCTGGTTTGTGAGTATTTATGTGATATCTGTGTCATGCTATGTCACCTCTATTGTGCTACTAGCAATGGTTAATTAATATTGTTCTGTTAATAAATAAGATACTGTTTAAGTTCCAGAACTGCTGGTGCCCATTTATTACATTCTACCTAGAGTGGTAATTCAGCAACACCCTGCCTCCTACATTTGCAAGGGCCCGCTCCTTATAAATAAGAGTCTTGTGCTGGAAAAGGTGCTGGAAAGGTTTGTTTACAGTGAGAACGGTGACACTGTGGAACTGTCTCCCATTATACTTTATAATATTGAGAATTACTGGTATTAATACATATACTGTAGTTCTGGTTGGTACGGGGATACTATATAATATTGATTATTACTGGTATTAATACATATACTGTAGTTCTGGTTGGTACGGGGATACTATATAATATTGAGAATTACTGGTATTAATACATATACTGTAGTTCTGGTTGGTACGGGGATACTATATAATATTGAGAATTACTGGTATTAATACATATACTGTAGTTCTGGTTGGTACAGGGATACTATATAATATTGAGAATTACTGGTATTACTACATATAGATCTGGTTGATCCAGGGATACTTTCCGATTGACGTTTGGAGTCAGGAAGGAATTTCCCCCCCTTTTTTTAGCTGGGGTTTTTGCCTTCCTCTGGATTAACTGTTAGGTAGGGTTAAAAAAAAAAGAAGAGGATGAATAGGTTGGACTTGATGGATGTATGTCTTTATTCAACCTTAATTACTATGTTATTATGTTACTATGTTGTGCATAGAATTTGGATATGGCTGACAGTCTCTGGAGCAAATTTAGTATCCCCATTTTACTATCGCCTTACAGATTCAAGAGAGAAATATACTATTATGTATGTCTTTATTATTCTCCCTCTTTACAAGGCACTGGTAAGGCCTCATTTGGAATATGCGGTGCAGTTTTGGAATCCCATATACAAAAGGGACATCTTGGAAATGGAAGCAGTTCCATTTATTTTTAAAGGGAATGGAGGGGACTATGCACATATACTAATATTAATCTGAAATGATACTTGGAATGTATCTTGCAGCACCAAAAAGCTTCGCGTTATCCAAACATGAACTTGAACCCAAACAAGATAATATTGTACAGAAAATAAAATATGCTTCGGCACCACTCCAAGTACCACTCATACAGGACAGCCTGGGTTGCCAGATCATTTGGTCAGTATAGCATAAACATGGCTAAATGATTCACACGACTGGACAGTAAATACTGAAGGATACTCTTTATTTAGACAGGATAGAGTTAATAAGAAAGGAGGGGGAGTATGTTTGTATGTTAAACAAGAAATTAAGCCAAATTTAAAAGATGAGGTAGATGGGGCTATAGACAACAAGGCAGAAACAATATGGGTGAAGCTGTGTACAGGAAGCAAGAAGGTGGGTAAATTAAATGTTGGAGTGTGTATATGCCGCCAAATGCCGGGGAGGAGGTGGAAATGAATCTCCATATCGTTTGGCGAAGGCTGCTGGTAGTGGGGCATGTTCTGGTCATGTGTGGATTTTAACTACCCTGACATAGATTGGAGTAAGGGAACTGCCAGAACCACAAAAGGTAAAAATTCTTAAATTTCCTATATGAGCATTTTCTTTCACAGTGGTAGAAGTCCTACTATACAGAATGTTTGTTGGATCTGGTGATATCTAATAACCCTGAGCTCATTTTGGGAGATGAAGGTATGGGAAGCTTAGGGAATAGTGATCATGATATAGTGTCATTTAATATAGGGAATAGTGACCATGATATATGTCATTTAATATAGGGAATAGGGACCATGATATAGTGTCCATTTAATATAGGGAATAGTGACCATGATATAGTGTCATTTAATATAGGGAATAGTGACCATGATATAGTGGTCATTTAATATAGGAATAGTGACCATGATATAGTGTCATTTAATATAGGGAATAGTGACCATGATATAGTGTCTTTTATAGGGAATAGTGACCATGAATATAGTGTCATTATATAGGGATAGTGACATGATATAATGCATTAATATAGGGAATAGTGACCATGATTAAGTGTCATTTATATAGGAATAGTGATCATGATTATGTCATTTAATATAGGAATAGTGACCATGATATAGTGTCATTTAATATAGGGAATGTGACCATGATATAATGTCATATTATATAGGGAATAGGTGACCATGAATAGTGGCATTTAATTAGGGAATAGTGACCATGATATAGGTTCATTAATATAGGGTAGTGACCATGATATAGTGTCATTTAAATAGGAAATGGTGATCATGATATAGTGTCATTTAATATAGGGATAGTGATCATGATATAGTGTCATTAATATAGGGAATAGTGACCATGATAATGTCATTTAATATAGGGAATAGTGACCATGATATAGTGGCATTTAATATGGGAATAGTGATCATGATATAGTGTCATTTAATTAGGGAATAGTGACCATGATATAGTGTCATTTAATATAGGGAATGGGTGATCATGATATAGTGTCATTTAATTAGGGAATGTGACCATGATATAGTGTCATTTAATATAGGGAATGGTGATCATGATATAGTGTCATTTAATATAGGGAATAGTGATCATATAGTGTCATTTAATAAGGGAATAGTGACCATGATATAATGTCATTTAATATATGGAATAGTGACCATGATATAGTGTCATTTAATATAGGGAATGGTGATCATGATTAGTGTCATTTAATTAGGGAATAGTGACCATGATATAGTGTCATTTAATATAGGGAATGGTGATCATGATATAGTGTCATTTATATATGGAATAGTGACCATGTAATGTGTCATTTAATATAGGAATAGTGACCACGATATGTTCATTTAATATAGGGAATAGTGACCATGATATAGTGTCATTTAATAGGAATGTGACATGATATACATCATTTAATATAGGGAATAGTGGACCATGATATATGTCATTTATATAGGAATATTGTCACTATATAGCGCATTAATATAGGGAATAGTGACCACGATATAGTGTCATTTATATAGGGAATAGTGACCACGATATGGTGTCATTTTCATATAGGGAATAGTGACCAGATATAGTGTCATTTAATATAGGAATAGTGCCACGAATAGTGTCATTTAATATAGGGAATGAGTGAGCATGATATAGTGTCATTTAATATAGGGAATAGTGACCATGATATTGTGTCATTTAATATAGGGAATAGTGGACCATGATATAGTGTCATTTAATATAGGGAATAGTGCTCATGATAGCATCATTTATATAGGGAATAGTGACCATGATATAGTGTAATTTAATATGGGAATAGTGACCACGATATAGTTCATTAATATGGGAATAGTGACCATGATATAGTGTCATTTAATATAGGGAATAGTGATCATGATATAGTGTCATTTAATATTGGGAATAGTGACCATGATATAGTGTCATTTAATATAGGAATAGTGACCATGATATAGTGTCATTTAATATAGGGAATAGTGATCATGTATATAGCATCATTTAATATAGGGAATAGTGACCAGATATGTGTCATTTATATAGGGAATAGTGATCACGATATAGTGTCATTATTATAGGAATAGTGACCATGATATGTGTCATTTAATATATGGAATAGTGATCATGATATAGCGTCATTTAATATAGGGAATAGTGATCATGATATAGCATAATTTAATATGGGAATAGTGACCAACTGATATAGTGTCATTTAATAAAGGGAATAGTGACCATGATATAGTGTCATTTAATTAGGGAATAGTGATCATGATATAGCTCATTTATATAGGGAATAGTGACCAGAATAAGTGTCATTAATATAGGGATAGTGATCATTGATCTAGTGTCATTAATATAGGGATGGTGACATTATATGTGTCATTTAATATAGTGGATAGTTACCATTGATATAGTGTCATTTCATATAGGGAATAGTGATCACGATATAGGTCAATTAATTAGGGATATGACCATTACATATAGTGTCATTTATATAGGGAATAGTGATCATGATATAGGGTCATTTAATATAGGGAATAGTGACCATGATATAGTGTCATTTATATAGGGAATAGTGACCATGATATAGTGTCATTTAATATAGGGAATAGTGATCATGATATAGCGTCATTATATAGGGAATGGTGATCATGATATAGTGTCATTTATATATGGAAAGGGACCAGATATAGTGCCATTTAATATAGAATAGTGACCATGATTAGTGTCATTTAATATAGGGAATAGTGATCATGATATAGCGTCATTAATATAGGAATAGTACCATGATATAGTTCATTTATATAGGGAATGTGACCACGATATAGTGTCATTTAATATAGGGAGTAGTGATCATGATATAGCGTCATTAATATAGGGAATGGTGATCATGATATGTGTCATTTAATTATGGAATAGTGACCATGATATAGTGCCATTTAATATAGGGAATAGTGACCATGATATAGTGTCTTTAATATAGGGAATAGTGATCATGATATAGCGTCATTAATATAGGAATAGTGACATGATATAGTGTCATTTAATATAGGGAAAGTGACCACGATATAGTGTCATTTAATATAGGGAGTAGTGATCATGATATAGCGTCATTTAATATAGGGAATAGTGACCACAATATAGTGTCATTAATATAGGGAATAGGTGACCATGATATGTGTCATTTAATATAGGAATAGTGATCATGATATAGCGTCATTTAATAGGGAATAGATAGATCTTATTGTGTCATTTAAATAGGGAATGGTGATCATGATATGCGTCATTTAATATATGGAAATAGTGACCATGAATAGTGTCTTTAATATAGGGAATGTGATCACGATATAGTTCATTTAATATAGGGAATAGTGACCATGATATAGTGTCATTAATATAGGAATAGTGATCGATGATAGTGTCATTAATATAGGGAATAGTGACCATGATATAGTGTCATTTAATATAGGGAAAGTGACCATGAATAGTGTCATTTAATATAGGGAATAGTGATCATGATATGGTCATTTAATATAGGGAATGTGATCATTATATAGTGTCATTTAATATAGGAATAGTGACCATGATATAGTGCCATTTAATATAGGGAATAGTGACCATGATATAGTGTCATTTAATATAGGGAATAGTGATCATGATATATCGTCATTTAATATAGGGAATAGTGACCATGAATAGTGTCATTTAATATAGGGAATAGTGACCACTATATAGTGTCTTTAATATAGGGATAGTGATCATGATATAGCGTCATTTATTTAGGGAATAGTACCACAATATAGTGTCATTTAATATAGGGAATAGTGACCATTATAGTGTCATTTATATAGGAGAGTGACCATATTATGTCATTTATATAGGGAATAGTGACCACGATATAGTGTTCATTTAATATAGGGAATAAGTGATCATGAATATGCGTCATTTAATATAGGGAATAGTGACCATGATATAGTGTCATTTAATATAGGGAATAGTGACCAGATTATAGTGTCATTTAATATAGGGAATAGTGATCATGATATAGCGTCATTTTATATAGGGAATAGTGACCACGATATAGTGTCATTTAATAGGGAATAGTGATCATGATATAGCGTCATTAATATAGGGAATATGTCATGATATAGTGTCATTTAATATAGGGAATAGTGACCATGATATAGGTGTCATTTAATTATAGGGAAAGTGACCACGATATAGTGTCATTAATTAGGGAATAGTGACATGATATAGCTCATTAAATAAGAGTAATAGTAGTGATCATTATATAGGTATGTTATATATACGTTTATAGGGAATAGTGACCAGATATATGTCATTATATATGATAGTGATCATTATATAGCGTCATTTAATAAGGGAATAGTGACCATGATATAGTTAATTTAATATAGGGAACAGTGACCATTAATGTCATTTAATATAGGGAATAGTGATCATGATATAGCGTCATTTAATATAGGGAATAGTGACATGATATAGTGTCATTTAATATAGGGAATAGTGACCACGATATAGTGTCATTTAATATAGGGATAGTGACCATGATATATTGTCATTAATATAGGGATCTGACCATGATATAGTGTCTTTAAGGGATATATCATGATAGTGCATTTATATAGGGAATAGTGACCATGATTCCACGACTGGACAGTAAATACTGAAGATACTCTTAAGTATTAATACAAAAGGAGGGGGAGTATGTATGTATGTTAAACAAGAAATTAAGCCAATTTAAAAGATGAGTAGATGGGGGCTATAGACAACAAGGCAGAAACAATATGGGTGAGCTGTGTACAGGAAGCAAGAAGGTGTAAATTAAATGTTGAGTGTGTTATAAGCCGCCAAATGCCGGGGAGGAGGTGGAATGAATCTCCATATGCAGTTGGCGAAGGCTGCTGGTATGGGGGCAGTTCTTGTTATGGGGGATTTTTAACTACCATGACATAGATTGAGTAATGGAACTGCCAGCACCTCAAAAAGGTATAAAGTTCTTAAATTTCCTATAGGAGCATTTTCTTTCACAGATGGTAGAAGTTCCTACTAGACAGAATGCGTTGTTGGATCTGGTGATATCTAATAACCCAGAGCTCATTTGGAGATGAAGGTAATGGGAAGCTTAGGGAATAGTGACCATGATATAGTGTCATTTAATATAGGGAATAGTGACCATGATATAGTGTCATTTAATATAGGGAATAGTGACCATGTATAGTGTCATTTAATATAGGGAATAGTGACCATGATATGTACATTTAATATAGGAATAGTGATCATGAATAGTGTCATTTAATATAGGGAATAGTGACCATGAGATAGTGTCATTTAATATAGGGAATAGTGACCATGATATAGTTTCATTTAATATAGGAATAGTATCATGATATGCATCATTAATTAGGTTAGTGTCACGATATAGTGTCCATTTCATATAGGGATATGTGACCATGATA
>JAACNH010000449.1:0-30811 GCA_019447015.1 Hymenochirus boettgeri | reverse complement strand
TTTGTTAGAGAATCCAGTCTTATCGCGGTGACTGAAATAATATGAAGGGTATAAATGAGGAATATTCACTCTGATACACTATAGAGGAATCCTAGTCCTGAAGCGGGGACTGTAATAATATGAAGGGTATAAATGAGGAATATTCACTCTGTATTCATATAGAGAATCTAGTCCTTATAGCGGGGGGGAAAAAACTGTAATATATGAGGGTATAAATGAGGAATATTCCTCTGTATACACTATAGAGAATCCTAGTCCTTATAGCGGGGACTGTAATAATTACGATAGGGTATAAATGAGGAATATTCATCTGATACACTATAGAGAATCCTAGTATTATATAGCGGGGGCTTTGTAAAATACGAAGGGTATAAATGAGGAATATTCAATCGCATACACTATTAGAGGAATATAGTCCGTTTTATAGCGGGGACTGTAATAATATGAAAGGTATATAAATGAGGGAGATTCACTCTGTATACACTATAGAGAATCCTAGTCCTTAGAGCGGTGGGACTGTACTGTAATAACTGGAAGGTATAAATGAGGGATATTCACTCTGTAACAACTATAGAGGAATCCTAGTTCCTCTCTTATAGCGGGGACGGACTGTAATAAACGAAGTGTATAAATGAGGGAATATTCCTCTGTATACACTATAGAGAATCCTAGTCTTATAGGGGGGACTGTAACAAACGAAGGGTATAAATGAGCATTTACTCTGCATTACCATATAGAGATCCTAGTCCTTATAGCCGGGGGATGTAATAATATTTGAAAGGGATAATGAGGATGGATATTCAATCTGTATACAACTATAGAGATCCTGTCCTTTTATAGCGGGGACTGTTAATAATATGAAAGGTCTAAATGAGGGATATTCACTCTGTATACACTATAGAGAATCCTAGTCCTTATAGCGGGGGACTGTCATAAATGAAGGGTTATAAATGAGGGATATTCACTCGGTATAACTATAGAGAATCCTAGTACCTTATAGCGGGGACTGTAATAAAGGAAGGGTATAATGAGGGATATTCGACTCTGTTATAAAGATAGAGAATCCTAGTCCTTATAGTGGGGGACTGTTATAATATGAATGGTATAATGAGGGGGGATTTCACCTGTACACATATAGAGATCCTAGTCCTTAAGCGGACTGTAATATACGAAGGGTATAAAATGAGGAAATTCACTCGGTATAAACTATAGAGAATCCTAGCCTTAAGCGGGGATGTAATAAGACGAAGGGGTAAAATGAGGGATATTCACTCTTATACCACTATAGAGGAATCTAGTCCTTTATGCGGGGACTGTAATAATTGGAAGGGATAAAAGAGGAATATAATCTGTATACACTATAAGAATCCTAGTCTTATAGCGGGGACTGTTAATAATATGAAGGTTATAAATGAAGAAATATTCACTCTGTTAACTATAGAGAATCCTAGTCCTTTAATAGCGGGGACTGTAATAATATGACGGGTGATAATGAGGAATCTCACTCTGTATACAATATAGAGAATCCATAGTCCTTTATAGCGGGACTGTTAATAATATGAAGGAGTTAAATGAGGCATATTCATCTGTATACATATAGAGAATCCTAGTCCGTATAGCGGGGACGTAAAATATGAAGGGTATAAATGAGGTATTCACTTTGTACACACTATAGAGAATCCTAGTCCGTAAGCGGGGACTGTAAAATACGAGGGTATAATATGAGGAATATTCCACTCTGTATACACTCTAAGAGAATCATAGTCCTTAAGCGGGGAACTGTAAAAAATATGAAAGGTATAAATGAGTAATTTCACTCCGGATTCACTAGAGAGAATCCTAGTCTGGTACTAGCGGGTGACTGGAATAATATGAAGGGTAAAATGCGGGATAGTCACTCGGTAACCCAGATATAGAGATCTGTCCTTATAGCAGGGACTGTCATTAATAGAAAGGATATAAATGAGAATATTCACTCTGTTTCTATACACTAAGAGGAAGCCTGTCTTATAGCGGGGACTGTAATAATATAAAGGGCATAAATGAGGAATTATCGCTCTGTATACACTATAGAGAATCCTAGTCCTTATAGCGGGGACTGTAATAATATGAAGGGTATAAATGAGGGATATTCACTCTGTATACACTATAGAGAATCCTAGTCATATGCCACTGTAGTTACATTGAGAGTAGAAGGACTTTGGACTTCATGGGAATGTTAAGCTGCACTATTAATAAAACATACACAATAAATGGAAACGGACAACGATTTGAAGGTTGGAGGAATCTGGCCGCAGCTTTTAATACTTTATTAATTAAAACTTGTTAATAAAACCAAAATTCATTTGAACATAAACGCTGCTGTTTTAAGGATTACCGCAGTATCTGGTAACTCTTAACCAACCACTATGGCTATAACCATAAGGTCTATAGCCCAATTCTATCAGCACCCTCCATACCATGGGCATTGCCTAACAATTGCCCATGGTAAGCCTCCACTGTAACACAGCGTGTTCAATCAAGTTCTGCAGACCTACACAAAAAATGTCAGTTCCTATGTCCGATAGATGTATTTTATCATCTCTATATAAGCCAGAACCTCCATCCTCCAAATCAACATGACGATAGGTAAGTATTGAACTTTCTAAGGCAAACTTGTATATATTACAATTCATTTTCTTGCGACACTTTTCTAGCGGAACTAGGACTTGAGAGTCGATCCACAAAAGGCAAGGAATAATTTCCGAAAATGCAACAACAGACTTTGGGAACATGAATTTAACATAAGCCAAATCTCTTCTTATTTGTTTCATTAATTCTACTGATTTTACTTTCCCTATGTCATTACCCCCAGATGTAGGATAAGGATATCGGGAATGCCCCACAGTTAGATGCCCTGGCCAACATAGGAAATAAGTCCTCCCACTTAGCCCCACGCAGACCCATCCAATGGATTTTAATCAATTTGTTGGGAAAGGACAGATTGGTACCGAATTTTCTTTTTTCTGTCCTTCTCTTTGCCCAGAATACGAAGGAGTGACCCAGTATCCAGGTTTTCAGTTGTTTCTGTTCTGCAATAAAATCAAAGGGTAAGTCCACTACACTAAAGACATGCGAACATATGATTTATATCTAGCAGAATCCCATCGGCCGAGCTTTTTTATTTTATCTGTTGAGAATTGCAACATTGCTGCTTGTGTAGCTGCTCCTATTCTAAAGGAATGGGATGTGTATTGGGAAGGATGGAGTTTGTTATGCTGCACACATAAACTTAATACCTTTCTAAACTGGGAAAATGATAAAAATGTACCATCTGAGTGCATTAAAAGGGGGCCAGGCGTTGGAGATCTTAGGTGGACAAAGTCTGAGAAGGCAATCACTGGGCATAAGTTAAACTTGTCAAATTTACCTAACCACTGTGTGCGGCCTTTACCTTCTAAATCTGTCTTTGATCTAGTCACTAATACTCTGAGCTTATTTTTGCAGAGTTTAACGTCTGACAACTGCAGCCCCCCCGGAGCTATTTTGGAGGGGGAGATCAGCTCACTAATTCTTAACGCTAAGAAAAACGCCAGAATGAACGCTAAGCGAAAAAGGGCTAATTCATAAGGGGATCTACAAATAACTTCTAATGCTGCTATCAACCTAGTGAGTATATGAAATGTGATAGGTCTGCGTGAGTCTACCGAAGGCCTAGAGTTTGAAATGCCCTTCAATAGCTGTTTAATTACAAACAGGTTATCAAATGGTCGGCCAAAAAAAGGAGATGCCTGCAAAACATTTCTTGAGCTGCTGCCTTACCGGCTTCAAAAAGGGAAATTAGAAATAACAGGAGACATTCAAGATCACTCAAATTAACAAAGTCTCTCTTAAACAACAGCCAACCCATCCATGGTGATTAATAGGATTGCCATGAACGACTTGAAATTGAATTCCTGAGAAGCATCTTTAATGAGGAGAAATGACCTTCCAAAGATCTTCTGGAATGATTTTTTCGGCAAGAACTGTCTCCCTTGTCAGATCTCGAAACCGGTTCATCTGTTGTCGTGATAAGGCATCAGCGATATTATTAACCTGACCAGGGACATGACGTGCCTTCACCCAAATATTATATTGGAGAGACATTAAAACAATCTGCCTGACTACCCTCATTACTTTTGAAGATTTGGAAGATAATGAATTAAGAACAAAAACTACCCCCAAGTTGTCGCAGTTTACTAATAACCTCTTATTGCTTAACTGATTGCCCCAAATGTAAAGGGAGAAGAAAATGGGGATAATTTCCAATAAAACTAGATTAGTCAGATCGCTTGAATCCAACTGGGACTTTGGCCATTTAACTGAAAACCATTCCCCTTGCATATAACCTCCGCAACCGACTGACGCGGCCGCGTCGGTAAACAATTGAAGACTGTCGCTAAAATTCATCCTGCCAACTAGTGTTACCATTAAAGTTTTCTAAAAAGATTTTCCAAATCCTCAAGTCCTGTTTTGCTTCCTCTCCTATTCTAATAAACCAATTGGGATTTTTAACGCCAATCGTTTTTCCGATGAGACGGCGATTAAACGCCCGCCCCATAGGTAAAATCTTACATGCGAAATTTAGATGGCCCAACAAACTTTGTAATTTCCGCAGTGTTAATTTTTTACACGCTAGTGCTTCATTAATCAAGCCTTTTAGTTTTGCCAATTTATCTTCGGGTAGTCGAAAGGACATAGAAACAGAGTTAATTGTAATTCCTAGGAATTGTAACTCTGTACAAGGCCGAACTGTTTTTTCATCTGCTATCGGAATACCAAATTTATTTGTTACGTGGGTAAAAGATTTAAAGAGCTTTAGGCAGATGTTGGTCTCTTGGGGGCCTATAAATAAAAAATCATCTAGATAGTGTATAAGAAACTCAGATCCAGACACCCTACTCACCACCCATTCAATAAATGTAGCAAAAATTTCGAAATAAAAGCACGATAGGCTACAGCCCATTGGCAGGCATTTATCATAAAAATAAAACTCATTAAATTTAAAGCCTAAAATGTGCCAACAGTCTGGGTGGATGGGTAGGAGTCTGAAGGCTGACTTAATGTCACACTTGGCCATAAGTGCGGACTGGCCGCATTCTTTTAAGATCATTAGAGCTTTATCAAAAGAAGCGTATCTAACTTTGCACATGTCTTCTTCGATAAAATCATTAACCGAATCCCCTGGGGGGTATGAAAGATGGTGAATGAGTCTGAATTCATTCACCTCTCTTTTGGGGACAAGACCAAGGGGAGAAATTCTAAAATTAGGGAATGGCGGAAAATAAAAACGGCCCTGCTACCCTCCCTAACGAAATTTCTTTATTAATTTTTTTTGCGACTATTGGATGATTAACTGTGACGGACTTCAGATTAGAGACTTCTAAATAACCTGTACTGTATGTATTAAAGGGTATCCAAAACCCCTGCGTAAATCCCGCCTCAATTATCGAAGCTTTCTGCCGATTTGGATAAACCTTTAAAAGCGGCAGCATTTCGGTTATTATCACCGGTGTAACTGGCTGATTGATTGATTTTTCCTCCGTACTTCTGGTTGATTGAACAACCTCTTTTTGGGCAACGAAAGGCAGCGTGCTGTGCCCCACAAATGGAACAATCATGCCGAAACCGACACGTATTTGGCCACTTACAATTCCCTTCGTTGAAGGACCAACAAACATTACCTCTCGCTGCCGGAGCCGGTGTTTGAAACCTACCTCCTGTAGCTAACGACTGAGTCCTGCTGGACATCATTGATAGCCAGAGATCAACGTCTTTTGATCCCCATTTCATCTCTTTATGGATTGCCATTTTTTGACGGTATCTATCGTCATATATATACCACCCTAGCCCACTGTAAGATTTATAGGCGTCCGCAACCGTATCCAGGTGCTTAAACAACCCTGGAGCCAGTTCCGGGTGTTTTTGTGACAGAATGTTCGCAAAAATACAATAGGCTTGAAGCCAATTGCTAAAAGTACCCGGAGCTATTTTGGAGGGGGAGATCAGCTCACTAATTCTTAACGCTAAGAAAAACGCCAGAATGAACGCTAAGCGAAAAAGGGCTAATTCATAAGGGGATCTACAAATAACTTCTAATGCTGCTATCAACCTAGTGAGTATATGAAATGTGATAGGTCTGCGTGAGTCTACCGAAGGCCTAGAGTTTGAAATGCCCTTCAATAGCTGTTTAAAATGGTCGGCCAAAAAAAGGAGATGCCTGCAAAACATTTCTTGAGCTGCTGCCTTACCGGCTTCAAAAAGGGAAATTAGAAATAACAGGAGACATTCAAGATCACTCAAATTAACAAAGTCTCTCTTAAACAACAGCCAACCCATCCATGCTGATTCATAGGATTGCCATGAACGACTTGAAATTGGATTCCTGAGAAGCATCTTTAATGAGGAGAAATTACCTTCCAAAGATCTTCTGGAATGATTTTTTCGGCAAGAACTGTCTCCCTTGTCAGATCTCGAAACCGGTTCATCTGTTGTCGTGATAAGGCATCAGCAATATTATTAACCTGACCAGGGACATGACGTGCCTTCACCCAAATATTATATTGGAGAGACATTAAAACAGTCTGCCTGACTACCCTCATTACTTTTGAAGATTTGGAAGATAATGAATTAAGAACAAAAACTACCCCCAAGTTGTCGCAGTTTACTAATAACCTCTTATTGCTTAACTGATTGCCCCAAATGTAAAGGGAGAAGAAAATGGGGATGATTTCCAATAAAACTAGATTAGTCAGATCGCTTGAATCCAACTGGGACTTTGGCCATTTAACTGAAAACCATTCCCCTTGCATATAACCTCCGCAACCGACTGACGCGGCCGCGTCAGTAAACAATTGAAGACTGTCGCTATCCAAAAATTCATCCTGCCAACTAGTGTTACCATTAAAGTTTTCTAAAAAGATTTTCCAAATCCTCAAGTCCTGTTTTGCTTCCTCTCCTATTCTAATAAACCAATCGGGATTTTTAACGCCAATCGTTTTTCCGATGAGACGGCGATTAAACGCCCGCCCCATAGGTAAAATCTTACATGCGAAATTTAGATGGCCCAACAAACTTTGTAATTTCCGCAGTGTTAATTTTTTACACGCTAGTGCTTCATTAATCAAGCCTTTTAGTTTTGCCAATTTATCTTCGGGTAGTCGAAAGGACATAGAAACAGAGTTAATTGTAATTCCTAGGAATTGTAACTCTGTACAAGGCCGAACTGTTTTTTCATCTGCTATCGGAATACCAAATTTATTTGTTACGTGGGTAAAAGATTTAAAGAGCTTTAGGCAGATGTTGGTCTCTTGGGGGCCTATAAATAAAAAATCATCTAGATAGTGTATAAGAAACTCAGATCCAGACACCCTACTCACCACCCATTCAATAAATGTAGCAAAAATTTCGAAATAAAAGCACGATAGGCTACAGCCCATTGGCAGGCATTTATCATAAAAATAAAACTCATTAAATTTAAAGCCTAAAATGTGCCAACAGTCTGGGTGGATGGGTAGGAGTCTGAAGGCTGACTTAATGTCACACTTGGCCATAAGTGCGGACTGGCCGCATTCTTTTAAGATCATTAGAGCTCTATCAAAAGAAGCGTATCTAACTTTGCACATGTCTTCTTCGATAAAATCATTAACCGAATCCCCTGGGGGGTATGAAAGATGGTGAATGAGTCTGAATTCATTCACCTCTTTTTTGGGGACAAGACCAAGGGGAGAAATTCTAAAATTAGGGAATGGCGGAAAATGAAACGGCCCTGCTACCCTCCCTAACGAAATTTCTTTATTAATTTTTTTCGCGACTATTGGATGATTAACTGTGACGGACTTCAGATTAGAGACTTCTAAATAACCTGTACTGTATGTATTAAAGGGTATCCAAAACCCCTGCGTAAATCCCGCCTCAATTATCGAAGCTTTCTGCCGATTTGGATAAACCTTTAAAAGCGGCAGCATTTCGGTTATTATCACCGGTGTAACTGGCTGATTGATTGATTTTTCCTCCGTACTTCTAGTTGATTGAACTACCTCTTTTTGGGCAACGAAAGGCAGCGTGCTGTGCCCCACGAATGGAACAATCATGCCGAAACCGACACGTATTTGGCCACTTACAATTCCCTTCGTTGAAGGACCAACAAACATTACCTCTCGCTGCCGGAGCCGGTGTTTGAAACCTACCTCCTGTAGCTAACGACTGAGTCCTGCTGGACATCATTGATAGCCAGAGATCAACGTCTTTTGATCCCCATTTCATTTCTTTATGGATTGCCATTTTTTGACGGTATCTATCGTCATATATATACCACCCTAGCCCGCTGTAAGATTTATAGGCGTCCGCAACCGTATCCAGGTGCTTAAACAACCCTGGAGCCAGTTCCGGGTGTTTTTGTGACAGAATGTTCGCAAAAATACAATAGGCTTGAAGCCAATTGCTAAAAGTACGGGCAACTGGGCGCCTTTTATCTTTCTCCTTATCATTAGGATCATCTTTTTTACTGTGATCCTTAGCTGTAGGCAAAAGAGCTAGTAAGTCAATGTATTCATTTTTGAGAATTTTCCTTTACCGAATTAGCTAGGTGAAGCCCTAACGGAGTAACCTCACATAAGATAGGGTCTTTAAAATTCGCCTCGTGTACTTCTGCGTTACCCTGTCTCAAAGCCTCGGGTGATGCAGTGCTCATAAAGTATGAATCTAAACATTCCCTTAAACCAGGTATAACATTAATAAGATTACCTGCTGCCATACTGCTTGGCCCGGCCGCGCCTGTGTTAACACCAGACCGCCCCATTTGACCCATAGCCGATTCTCCAATACCGGACGCTCCAACGTCTTCTGCGTTTCCACCATCGTTCACCACCTGCTGAACCCTTGCTCTGTTTGCTGAACCACCACTCTGCTGATCTTTGGATGGGTTCACTGCAGTGCTGGGTCCTGCAATATTAACCCTTTTGCTCCTGTTAGCTGCTGTGACTGAAGCTTCCTCTGACAATTCAGGGGAAGTGGGGGGCCAAAAGCTGACAGTAGCTGTTTCCCTTCGTTTGGCCACCATCTTCTTCACAGCTGCTGCCTCCATTCTCTGTCTCTTGGCCTTCGCAGAAATCTTCTGCCTTTTCTGAGCCAGCAGCTCACTGCTCTTCCTTCTCCTTACCGGACCTGAAGGGGGAGCTGTGCTGGCTGCTTCCTCTGAGTCCGATTCAACACTCAGGGATGCCACTGTGGAGGGGGGAGAACGCAGGGCTGACTCCACACCTTCAGTGCCAAACTTCCGACACCAGTTCAACACTACCTCCGGAATGTCTGTCATGATGCTCCGTTCGTTCCGACCCTGGTTTTTTGTATTTCCCGCCACGTAAGCCTCTCTGCGCTCTCTCTCCCTCAGAGTCAGTCCTTCGGGTGCCGCCTCTGCTCCTTCCCGCCTGACGCACCGCTGGACCTGACCAATGGGAGAAGGGCTTCCAGGTCAGGAGGCACGTCACTGTTCCTGGGCAGAAACAGTAAAGGTAAGCCCACAACCAAAATGGCAGGCCCACATCCCATGTATTTGAAACGGCTATGTAGCCGTTCCATTGCCAATATTTTTGGTATAAGTCACTGGGGTATATGAATTTCTTTTCGAGCCAACCGACATACAAATTCGCGTAGGACGGCGCAGCTGGACTGCCCATGGCCGTACCAACGCTCTGTATGTAGAACTGGTTCTCGAATTTGAAGTAATTGTTATGCAGTATTAATGACAAACAAGCAATAATAAATTCGCTAGGTGGTGTCCCACAGTGTTCCAATGACAGGAAGTGTCCGACTGCTTCAAGTCCCAATTCATGTGTAATCGATGTGTATAGTGAAGAAATGTCCAATGTAATAATAATCCAAGTGGGGTCCCATGTCTCAATTGTCCTAAGTTGTTGCAGGAATTCTTGTGTGTCTTTTATGTAGGATGGAAGTCGTCTGACCAAAGGATTAAGGAAGAAGTCTATAAATTGGGCCAATGGTTGCAGTGCAGATCCAATAGCAGATACGATTGGTCTGAATGGTGGTTTCTTTATATCCTTATGGACTTTTGGTAGTCCATACATAACTGGTTTTCTGGGGTATTCATCTACCAGAAAATTGAACAATTTGTCATCTAACCATTCATGACTTAAACCCATTTCACATAGTTTTTTAACTTTCAAGCAGATACTCACAGTTGGATCCCGGTCAAGTGGAGTGTACGCATCTGTATTCAAGTGGGTCAGCATACTCTGTTGATAAAAATGGTAATCCATAAGAACAATTGCTCCACCCTTATCTGCTGGCTTTATTATTATCCCTTTGTTGTTTTTTAAACTTTTTAAGGCTTGTTTTTCATTTTTAGTTAGATTGGGTTTGCACTCCTTGTAAGTAGTTTGCAGTACTTCACTTCTAAGATGTTTGACAAATAAATCAATACTAGGATATACTCCAATCGGCATAAACGAACTTTTTGCTTTAAAGGGATAAGTATCCACCGGTTTGTTATTGTTTTTAAACATTTCTCTAAGTTTGAGCTTTCTCTCAAATTTAAATAAATCAATCTCAAAGTCCCAAGCATTAAAGTCTGTTACTGGTTGAAAATTGAGCCCCTTTTTTAGTAGAGAAAGTTCACTCACCGTGAGGTTATGTGATGATATGTTTATTACCGATTGTTCCTGTTCCTTTGTCTGAGTCTGCTGCTTCTTCCTCCTCCCCCGTCTCGTTCGTCTCCATCTTCTAAAAAAGACACCTGTTTCTTTCTGTTAAATCGTGCGCTTCCACTCTTAACTGTGTTTTCCGGTGTATCCTGGCTCATGGTTCCATTGACATCAAGGTCGGATCCCGCCGAGTCCTCCGTGCATGCATCCGAATCGGCTCTTACTGATGACCTCATCTCTTCGCGTCCGCTTCTCCCCTTATTCGTAGCAGGGCGCATGTGACGCGGTCGCCATGGTGATCTCGAGCGGCGTCTTAGTGTACCGCCTGTCAGCCATGGATACACAGTTCCTTCGGTGTAATCTGTACAAACAGTTCTATATTTGTTGCGCTTATAGTTACGTAGATCATTGCCAAACTTATTGATCTGTTCCTGCAGTTCACTTAGCATATTTTCCTTTTCAGGTTCATTTTGTTGTTGCAGTCTCTCCTCCATCTTGGAAATTTCCCCATCAATTCTGATTAATTGTTTTCTGGTTTCTTCAATAACCAGCAAAATTAAGTCCATTGAGCCTTTATTCAGTATAGCACACCATTTTTCGCAGAATTGTTTGTTATTTCTACCGATGGTGGGTTGGTTTCTTATGCGGAAGCCTCTCGGAATTCTTTTAATCCGATAATATTCGGATAAGGTAAGTCCGTGTAATTGGAATTCAATCCGTTTGGTTTTTAACCTTTTTAATTCCAAAATGGTGTCTCTCACTGTGTTTTTACCAAAGGTGTTGGTCAAATCACTTGTAAACAAAATGCTAGCTGCGTCTTCCTCTGTATATGCAAATAATGATGCATGTTGTGAGGTGAGTTCACTGAGGTCTGTAAACATCTCCATTTCCAAAGGTTAAGAGAGATACAGATGCTCCAATCTAGGGTGCTGGGAGAATGTAGGCTGCATATACGATCCACCAAGTTGTTTGTTTCTCCCGCACACCTGCAAGGTAATGTAGCTGCTGGGTGCCACTCAGAAGACCATAGCCCAACGGTCTGTAAGATCCAGAGAATATATAATTCAGAGCGCACACCAGTCTTAAACCACCAAACTGTGTTTATTAACACGTGACGTTTCGGTGCCCGTGTGGCACCTTCCTCAGACAAACAATAATTCAAACAAAGTGCAAGTGCAGTTAAAATATCAATTGGAGCCTTAACCCCTTAGTAGTATTTCAATCTAAAAACCAATACAAGTAAATTGTAATAGTGACCTCTAGTGTGCAATAAATATATAACAACCAAAGTCTATCTTGTACATTGACCCAGAACAACATAAGAAATATACATTAATGTACATCTTGAAGTGTATATCATAATATTCATAAAGTGCATATTTACGTTTTAGTGTTATCCCTGTAAGGGAAATATTGATATTAAAACATGTGTATACCCAATAGGTAATATTAAATATGTTTTAAAAATAAATATTTTGTGAATAAAATATAGTGAAAAAGTGAATAAAATACAATAAAAATACCATGAAAACTAAAACAGCATCTGCATATATATATAGTATGAGGTCCAATCTTGATAAAACCTACAAACACCAAATAGTACAGTATTCATTAACTATCTATCGTGAGAAACACTTAATCTCAATTGGTTTCGGTGCCACAACGGGCACCCGAACGTCACGTGTTAATAAACACAGTTTGTGGTTTTAAGACTGTGTGCGCTCTGATTATATATTCCTCCAGCTTTACAGATTGGTACTCTGTGTGTATCCAGCTTTACAGATTGGTACTGTGTGTAATCCAGCTTTACAGATTGATACTGTGTGTATCCAGCTTTACAGATTGGTACTGTGTGTATCCAGCTTTACAGATTGGTACTTGGTTATCCATTTGTATATCCAGCTTTACAATTGGTACTGTGTGTCATCCGCTTTACAGATTGATACTGTGTGTATCCAGCTTACAGATTGGTACTGTGTGTATCCAGCTTTACAGATTGGTTACTGTGTGTACCCAGCTTTACAGATTGATACTGTTGTGTACCAGCTTTACAGATTGGTACTGTGTGTATCCAGCTTTACAGATTGGTACTTGTGTATAGCTTACTGTCCGTGTACCAGCTTTACAGATTGGTACTGTGTGTATCCAGCTTTACAGATTGGTACTGTGTGTATCCAGCTTTACAAGTTGGTACTGTGTGTACCCGCTTTACAGATTGGGTACTGTGTGTACCCAGCTTTACAGAATGTGGTACTGTGTGTATCCAGCTTTACAGATTGTTACTGTGTGTACCCAGCCTTACAGATTGGTACCGTGTTGTACCCAGCCTTACAGATTGGTACTGTGTATCCAGCTTTACAGATTGGTACGGTGTGTATCCAGCTTTACAGATTGGTACTGTGTGTACCCAGCTTTACAGATTGGTACTGTGTGTATCCAGCTTTACAGATTGGTACTGTGTGTTCCCAGCTTTACAGATTGGTACTGTGTGTATCCAGCTTTACAGATTGGTACTGTGTGTTATCCCAGCCTTACAGAGTTGGTACTGTGTGTATCCAGCCTTTACAGATTGGTACTGTGTTTTTTTGGGGGGGGGGTGTATCCAGCTTACAGATTGGTACTGTGTTTATCCAGCTTTACAGATTGGTACTGTGTTTTCCCAGCTTTACAGATTGGTACTGTGGTGTATCCAGCTTTACATATTGGTACTGTGTGACCCAGCTTTACAGATTGGTACTGTGTGTATCCAGCTTTACAGATTGGTAGCCTGTGTGTATCCAGCCTTTACAGATTGGTACTGTGTGTATCCCAGCTTTTACAGATTGGTACTGTGTGTATCCAGCTTTAAGATTGGTACTTTGTTTACTCCAGCTTATACGATTGGTACTGTGGTTCCCAGCTTTTACAGATTGGTACTGTGTGTATCCAGCTTTACCAGATTGGTACTGTGTGTACCCAGCTTTACAGATGGTACTGTGTGGTACCCAGCCTTACAGATGGTACAGTGTGTACCCAGCTTTACAGATTGGTACTGTGTGTATCCGCTTTACAGATTGTTACTGTGTGTACCCAGCTTACAGATGGTACTGTGTGTATCCAGCTTTACAGATTGGTACTGTGTGTACCCAGCTTTACAGATTGGTACGGTGTGTATCCAGCTTTACAGATTGGTACTGTGTGTACCCAGCCTTACAGATTGGTACTGTGTGTATCCAGCTTTACAGATTGGTACTGTGTGTATCCAGCTTTACAGATTGGTACTGTGTGTATCCAGCTTTACATATTGGTACTGTGTGTATCCAGCTTTACAGATTGGTACTGTGTGTACCCAGCTTTAGATAGTACTGTGTGTATCCAGCTTTACAGATTGGTACTGTTTGTACCCAGCTTTACAGATTGTACTGTGTGTATCCGCTTTACATATTGGTACTGTGTGTACACAGCTTTACAATTGTCTGTGTGTACCCAGCTTTACATATTGGTACTGTGTGTATCCCGCTTTACAGATTGGTACGTGTGTACCCACCTTACAGATTGGTACTGTGTGTATCCATGCTTTACAGAATTGGTACTGTGTGTACCCCGCCTTACCAGATTGGTACTGTGTGTATCCAGCTTTACAGATTGGTACTGGTGTGTATCCAGCTTTACAGATGGTACTGTGTGTATCCCAGCTTTACAGATTGGTACTGTGTGTATCCAGCTTTACAGATTGGATACTGTGTGTATCCAGCTTTACAGATTGGTACTGTGTGTAACCAGCCTTACAATTGGTCACTGATGTGTGTATCCAGCTTTACAGATTGGTACTGTGTGTACCCACTTTACAGATTATTACTGTGTGTATCCAGCTTTACATTGGTACTGTGTGTACCCAGCTTTACAGATAGTACTGTGTGTATCCAGCTTTACAGATGGTACTGTGTGTATCCAGCTTTACAGATTGGTACTGTGTGTACCCAGCTTTACAGATTAGTACTGTTGTGTATCCAGCTTTACGATTGTTACTGGTGTGTACCCAGCTTTACAGATTGTACTGTGTGTACCAGCTTTCCAGATTGGTACTGTGTGTACCCAGCTTTAACAGATTGTACTGTGTGTATCCAGCTTTACATATTGGTACTTGTGTGTACCACTTACAGATTGTACTGTGTGTATCCAGCTTTACATATTAGTACTGTGGTGTATCCAGCTTTACATTGGTACTTGTGTGTACCCCAGCTTTTACAGATTGGTACTGTGTGTACCAGCTTACAGATTGGTCTGTGTGACCCAGCTTTACAGATTGTACTGTGTGTATCCAGCCTTTACAGATTGGTACTTGTGTGTTCCAGCTTTAACAGATTGGTACTGTGTACCCAGCTTTACAGATTGTACTGTGTGTACCCAGCTTTACAGATTGGTACTGTGTGTACCCACTTTACAGATTGGTACTGTGGTGTACCCAGCTTTACAGATTGGTACTGTGGTGTATCCAGCCTTTACAGATTGGTACTGTGTGTACCCAGCTTTACAGATTGGTACTGTGTGTAACCCGCTTACCGATTGGTACTGTGTGTACCCAGCTTTACAGATTGGTACTGGTGTTATCCAGCTTTACAAGATTGGTACTGTGTGTACCCAGCTTTACAGATTGGTACTGTGTGTACCAGCTTTACAGTTTGGTACGTGTGTTACCCAGCTTTATACAGATTGGTACTGGTGTGTACCAGCTTTACAGATGGTACTGTGTGTATCCAGCTTTACAGATTGGTACTGTGTGTACCCAGCTTTACAGATTGGTACTGGTTGTACCCAGCTTTACAGATGTACTGTGGGTATCCAGCTTTATTCAGATTGGTACTGTGGTGTATCCAGCTTTACAGATTGGTACTGTGTGTACCCAGCTTTACAGATTGGTACCGTGTTTCGCTTACAGTACCAGTGACCCAGCTTTAACAGATTGGTACTGTGTGTACTCCAGCTTTACAGATTGGTACTGTGTGTATCCAGCTTTACAGATTGGTACTGTGTGTATCCAGCTTTACAATTAGTACTGTGGTGTATCCAGCTTTCAGATTGGTACGTGGTACCCAGCTTACAGATTGGTACTGTGTGTATCCAGCTTTATACAGATTGGTACTGTGTGTATCCAGCTTTACAGATTGGTACTGTGTTTATCCAGCTTTACAGATTGGTCCTGTGTGTACCCAGCTTTAACAGATTGGTACTGTGTGTACCACTTACATATTGGTACTGTGTGTATCCAGCTTTACAGATGGTACGGTGTGTAATCCAGCTTTACATATTGGTACTGTGTGTATCCACGCTTTACAGATTGTACTGTGTGTATCCCCTTACAGATTGTACTGTGTGTATCCAGCTTTCAGATTGGTACTGTGTGTACCGCTTCAGATTGTCTTGTGTACCAGCTTTACATATTGTACTGTTGTACAGCTTTACATTGGTACTGTTGTATCGTTACAGTTGTACTGTGTGTACCAGCTTTACGATTAGTACTGTGTGTATCCAGCTTTACAGATTGGTACTGTGTGTACCCACTTTACAGATTGTATGTGTTCCAGCTTACAGATTGGTACTGTGTGTACCCAGCTTACAGATTAGTACTGTGTGTATCCAGCTTTACATATTGGTACTGTGTGTACCCAGCTTTACAGATTGGTACTGTGTGTATCCACTTTAACATATTGTACTGTTTGTATCCAGCTTTACATATTGGTACTGTGTGTTAACCACAGCTTTACAGATTGGTACTGTGTGTATCCCAGCTTTACAGATTGGTACTGTGTGTACCCAGCTTTACATTAGTACTGTGTGGATCCGCTTTACAGATTGGTACTGTGTGTCCAGCTTACGATTGGTACTGTGTGTACCCAGCTTTACAGATTGGTACTGTGTGTTACCCAGCTTTACAGATTGGTACTGTGTGTACCCACTTTACAGATTGTAACTGTGTGTATCCAGCTTTACAGATTGGTACTGTGTGTATCCAGCTTTACAGATTGGTAATGTTGTACCACAGCTTTTACAGATTGGTACTGTGTGTACCCAGCTTTACAGATTGGTACTGTGTGTACCCAGCTTACAGATTGGTACTGTGTGTATCCAGCTTTACAGATTGGTACTGTGTGTACCCAGCTTTACAGATTGGTACTGTGTGTATCCAGCTTTACAGATTGGTACTGTGTGTACCCAGCTTTACAGATTGGTACTGTGTGTATCCAGCTTTACAGATTGGTACTGTGTGTACCCATCTTTACAGATTGGTACTGTGTGTACCCGCTTACAGATTGGTACTGTGTGTACCCAGCTTTACAGATTGGTACTGTTGGTGTATCTCTTTATAGATTGTACTGGTGTATCCAGCTTTACAGATTGGTACCGTGTGTACCCAGCTTTACAGATGGGGTACCGTGTTTACCCAGCTTTACAGATTGGTAAGTGTGTACCCAGCTTTACAGATTGGTACTGGTTACCCGCTAAGATTGTACTGTGTATCCAGCTTTATAGATTGGTACTGTGTGTATCCAGCTTTACAGATTGGTACTGTGTGTATCCAGCTTTACCAGATTGGTACAGTGTGTACCCAGCTTTACAGATTGGTACTGTGTGTATCCAGCTTTACAGATTGGTACTGTGTGATCCAGCTTTACAGATTGGTACTGTGTGTATCCAGCTTTACAGATTGGTCCTGTGTGTACCCAGCTTTACAGATTGGTACTGTGTGTATCCAGCTTTACATATTGGTACTGTGTGTATCCAGCTTTACAGATTGGTACTGTGTGTATCCAGCTTTACATATTGGTACTGTGTGTATCCCAGCTTTACAGATTGGTAACTGTGTGTAAAAATCCCAGCCTTACAGATTGGTTGGACGTAGTTGTACTGTGTGATCCAGCTTACAGATTGGTGCTGTGTGTATCCAGCTTTACATATGGTACTTGTGTACCCAGCTTTACAGATTGGTACTGTGTGTATCCAGCCTTACAGATTGGTACTGTGTTGTACCCCAGCTTTACAGATTGGTTAACTGTGTGTATCCAGCTTTACAGATTGGTACTGTGTGTATCCAGCTTTACAGATTGGTACTGTGTGTATCCAGCTTTACAGATTGGTACTGTGTGTATCCAGCTTTACAGATTGGTACTGTGTGTATCCAGCTTTACAGATTGTACTGTGTGTATCCAGCTGTACGATTGGTACTGTGTGTACCCAGCTTTCAGATTGGTACTGTGTGTATCCAGCTTTACAGTTTGGTACTGTGTGTTCCAGCCTTTACAGATTGGTACTGTGTGTATCCAGCTTTACAGATTGGTCCTGTGTGTATCCAGCTGTACAGATTGGTACTGTGTGTCTCCAGCTTTACAGATTGGTACTGGTGTATCCAGCTTTACAGATTGGTACTGGTGTGTATCCAGCTTTACAGTTGGTTACTGTGTGTAATCCAGCTTTACAGATTGGTACTGTGTGTATCCACTGTACAGATTGGTACTGTGTGTATCCAGCTTTACAGATTGGTACTGTGTGTACCAGCTTAACAGATTGGTACTGTGTTGTATCCCGCTTTACAGATTGGTACTGTGTGTAGTCCAGCTTTACAGATTGTACTGTGTGTACCCAGCTTTACAGATTGGTACTGTGTGTATCCAGCCTTACAGATTGGTACTGTGTGACCAGCTTTACAGATTGGTACTGTGTGTACCAGCTTTACAGAATTGGTACTGTGTGTATCCAGCTTTACAAGTTGGTACTCTGTGTGTTACAGCTTTACAGATTGGTACTGTGTGTATCCAGCTTACAGATTGGTACTGTGTGTATCCAGCTTTACAGATTGGTACTGTGTGTACCAGCTTTACAGATTGGTACTGTGGTGTACCCAGCTTTACATATTGGTCCTGTGTGTACCAGCTTTACAGATTGGTACTGTTGTGTATCCAGCTTTACAGATTGGTACTGTTGTACCCACTTTAAGATTGGTACTAGTGTTACCAGCTTTACAGATTGGTACTGTGTGTATCCAGCTTTACAGATTGGTACTGTGTGTACCCAGCTTTACAGATTGGTACTGTGTGTATCCAGCTTTACAGATTGGTACTGTGTGTACCCAGCCTTAGGGATTGGTACTGTGTGTATCCAGCTTTACAGATTGGTACTGTGTGTATCCAGCTTTACAGATTGGTACTGTGTGTATCCAGCTTTACAGATTGGTACTGTGTACCCAGCTTTACAGATTGGTACCGTGTTTACCCAGCTTTACAGATTGGTACAGTGTGTACCCAGCTTTACAGATTGTACTGTGTGTACCCAGCTTTACAGATTGGTACTGTGTGTATCCAGCTTTATAGATTGGTACTGTGTGTATCCAGCTTTACAGATTAGTACTGTGTGTATCCAGCTTTACAGATTGGTACAGTGTGTACCCAGCTTTACAGATTGTACTGTGTGTATCCAGCTTTATAGATTGGTACTGTGTGTATCCAGCTTTACAGATTGGTACTGTGTGTATCCAGCTTAACGATTGTCCTGTGTGTACCCAGCTTACGATTGGTACTGTGTGTATCCAGCTTTACATATTGGTACTGTGTGTATCCAGCTTTACAGATTGGTACTGTGTGTATCCAGCTTTACATATTGGTACTGTGTGTATCCAGCTTTACAGATTGGTACTGTGTGTATCCAGCCTTACAGATTGGTACTGTGTGTATCCAGCTTACAGATTGTACTGGGTGTGTATCCAGCCTACAGATGGTGCTGTGTTGTATCCACTATTACATATTGGTACTGTGTGTACCCAGCTTTACAGATTGGTACTGTGTGTATCCAGCCTTACAGATTGGTACTGTGTGTACCCAGCTTTACAGATTAGTACTGTGTGTATCCAGCTTTACAGATTGGTACTGTGTGTACCCAGCTTTACAGATTAGTACTGTGTGTATCAGCTATTTACAGATTGGTACTGGTGTACCCAGCTTTACAGTTAGTACTGTGTGTATCCAGCTTTACATATTGGTACTGTGTGTACCCAGCTTTACAGATTGGTACTGTGTGTAATCCAGCTTTACATTTAGTACTGTGTGTATCCAGCTTACATATGGTACTGTGGTGTACCCAGCTTTACAGATTGGTACTGTGTGTATCCAGCTTTCCAGATTGGTACGTGTGTACCCAGCTTTACCAGATTAGTACTGTGTGTATCCAGCTTTACAGATTGGTACTGGTGTTGTATCCAGCTTTACAGATTGGTACTGTGTGTACCCAGCTTTACAGATTGGTATGTGTGTACCAGCTTTACAGATTGGTACTGTGTGTACCCAGCTTTACAGATTGGTACTGTTGTACCCAGCTTTACAGATGGTACTGTGTGTACCCAGCTTTACAGATTGGTACTGGTGTATCAGCTTAAGTTGTACTGTGTGTACCTTTACAGTTGTACTGAGGTGTGTACCAGCTTTACAGATTGGTACTGAGTGTGTACCCAGCTTTACAGATTGGTACTGTGTGTATCCAGCTTTACAGATTGGTACTGTTGTTATCCAGCTTTACAGATTGGTACTGTGTGTCCCAGCTTTAACAGATTGGTACTGTGGGTACCCAGCTTTACAGATTGGTACTGTGTGTATCCACTTTATAGATTGGTACTGTGTGTATCCAGCTTTAACAATTGGTACTGTGGTCCCAGCTTACAGATTGGTACGTGTGTTTACCCAGCTTTACAGATTGGTACGTGTGTACCTCAGCTTTACAGATTGGTACTGTGTGTACCCAGCTTACGATTGGTACTGTGTGTATCCAGCTTTAAGATTGGTACTGTGTGTATCCAGCTTTACAGATTGTACTGTGTGTACCAGCTTTACAGATTGGTACTGTGGTACTCCAGCTTTATACAGATTGGTACTGTGTGTATCCAGCTTTACAGATTGGTACTGTGTGTATCCAGCTTTACAGATTGGTCGTGTTTATCCAGTTTACAGATTGGTCTCCTGTGTGTACCCAGCTTTACAGATTGGTACTGTGTGTATCCAGCTTTACATATTGGTACTGTGTGTATCCAGCTTTACAGATTGGTACTGTGTGTATCCAGCTTTACATATTGGTACTGTGTGTATCCAGCTTTTACAGATGGTACTGTTGTTTCCAGCTTACAGATTGGTACTGTGGTGTATCCACTTTCAGATGGTCTGTGTGTATCCAGCCTTACAGATTGGTGCTGTGTGTATCCAGCTTTACAATTGGTACTGTGTACCAGCTTTCAGATTGTACGGTGTTATCCAGCCTTACAGATTGGTACTGTGTGTACCCAGCTTTACAGATTGGTACGTTGTGTATCCAGCTTTACAGATTGGTACTGTGTGTATCCAGCTTTAACAGATTGGTACTGTGTGTATCCGCTGTACAGATTGGTACTGTGTGTATCCAGCTTACAATTGGTACGTGTGTATCCAGCTTTACAGATTGGTACTGTGTGTATCCAGCTGTACAGATTGGTACTGTGTGTACCCAGCTTACAGATTGGTACTGTGTGTATCCAGCTTTACAGATTGGTACTGTGTGTATCCAGCGGTAACAGATTGGTATACTGTGTGTATCCAGCTTTACAATTGGTACTGTGTGTATCCAGCTGTACAGATTGGTACTTGTGTGTACCCAGCTTTACAGATTGTACTGTGTGTATCCAGCTTTACAGATTGGTACTGTGTGTATCCGCTGTACAGATTGGTACTGTGTGTATCCGCTTTACGATTGGGTACTGTTGTATCCAGCTTTACAGATTGGTACTGTTGTATCCAGCTTTCAGATTGGTACTGTGTGGTAATCCAGCTTACAGATTGGTACTGTGTGTATCCAGCTTACAGATTGGTACTGTGTGTACCCAGCTTTCAGATTGGTACTGTGTGTACCAGCTTTACAGATTGGTACTGTGTTGTCCAGCTTACAGATTGGTACTGTGTGTACCCAGCTTTACAGATTGGTACTGTGTGTATCCAGCTTTACAGAGGGTACTGGTTTTCCAACTTTACCGATTGTTACTGTGTGTATCCAGCTTTACAGATTGGTACTGTGTTGTATCCAGCTTTCACATTGGTACTGTGTGTTCCAGCTTTACAGATTGGTACTGTTGTGTACCCAGCTACATAGATTGGTACTGTTGTTTATCCCACTACAGATTTGGACTCGTGTGTACCAGCTTTACAGATTGGTACTGTGTTGTTACCACTTTAACAGATTGGTACTTGTTGTACCCAGCTTTACAGATTGGTCACGCTGTGTACCCAGCTTTACAGATTGGTACTGTGTTGTATCCAGCTTTACAGATTGGTACTGTGTGTACCCAGCTTTACAGATTGTGGTTACTTGTGTACTGTTTTCCAGCTTTAACAGATTGGTACTGTGTGTACCCAGCTAAGATTCTTGTGTACGCTTACAGATTGTACTGTGTGTATCCACTTTACATATTGGTACTGTGTGTACCCAGCTTTACGATTGGTACTGTGTTTACCCAGCTTTAACGATTGTATGTGTGTACCACTGTTACTGATATACTGTGTGTATCCGCTTTACAGATTGGTACTGTGTGTATCCAGCTTACATATTGACTGTTGGTATCCCGCTTTACAGATTGGGTACTGTGTGTACCCACTTACAGATTGTACGTGTGTATCCAGCTTTACATGGTACTGTGTACCCAGCTTACAGATTGGTACTGGTTTGTATCCAGCTTTACATATTGTACTGTGTGATCCAGCTTTACCGATGGGTACTGTGTGATCCACTTTACAGATTGGTACTGTGTGTATCCAGCTTTACAGATTGGTACTGTGTGTATCCAGCTTTACCAGATGTGGTACTCTGTGTACCCCAGCTTTACATTGGTACTGTGTGTTCATCCAGCTTTACAGATTGGTACTGTGTGTATCCAGCTTTACAGATTGGTTACTGTGTGTATCCAGCTTTACAGATTGGTACTGGTGTAACCCTCTTACAGATTATAACTGTGTGTATCCAGCCTTACAGATTGGTACTGTGTGTACCCGCTTTACAGATTATACTGTGTGTATCCAGCTTTACAGATTGGTACTGTGTGTACCCAGCTTTACAGATTAGTAACTGGTGTATCCAGCTTTACAATTGGTACGTGTGATCCAGCTTACAGATTGGGGGTACTGTGTGACCCAGCTTTTATCACGATGGTACGGTGTGTATCAGCTTTACAGATTGGTACTGTGTGTATCCAGCTTTACAGATTGGTACTGTGGTGTACCAGCTTTACAGATTGGTACTGTGTGTAACTCCAGCTTTACAGATTGGTACTGTTGTAATCCAGCTTTTACAGATTGGTACTGTGGTGTACCAGCTTACAGATTGGTACTGTGTGTACCAGCTTACAGATTGGTACTGTGTGTATCCAGCTTTACAGATTGGTACTGTGTGTTATCCATCTTTACAGATTGGTACTGTGTGTACCAGCTTTACAGATTGGTACTGTGTGTATCCAGCTTTACAGATTGGTACTGTGTGTATCCAGCTTTACAGATTGGTACTTGTGTACCAGTTTACAGTGGTACAGTGTGTACCGCTTTACAGATTGATACTGTTGTATCCAGCTTTACAGATTGGTACTTGTGTGTACCCAGCCTACAGATTGGTACTGTGTGTATCCACGCTGTACCGATTGGTACTGTGGTGTACCCCACTTTACAGATTGGTACTGTGTGTACCCAGCTTTACAGATTGTACTGTGTGTATCCAGCTTTACAGATGTACTGTGTGTATCCAGCTTTACAGATTGGTACTGTGTGTATCCAGCTTTACAGATTGATACTGTGGTTATCCAGCTTTACAGATTGGTACTGTGTGTATCCGCTTTACATATTGGATACTGTGTGTTATCCAGCTTTACAGATTGGTACGTGTTATCTCCAGTCTTTACAGATTGGTACTGTGTGTACCCAGCTTTTACAGATTGGTACTGTGTGTATCCAGCTTTACAAGTTGGTATGTGTGTATCCAGCTTTACAGATTGGTACGTGTGTTATCCAGCTTTACAGATTGGTACTGTGTGTACCCAGCCTTAGGATTGGTAACTTGTGTATCCAGCTTTACAGATGTACGTGTGTACCTCCGCTTTACAGATTGGTACTGTGTAATCCAGCTTTTACCAGATTTGAAGTGTCGTGTATCCACTTTACACAGAATTGGTACATGTGTGATCCAGCTTTACAGATTGGTACTGTGTGTATCCACTTTACCAGATTGGTACTGTGGTACCCAGCTTTACAGTGTATGTGTATCAGCTTTACGAGTTGGTACTGTGTGTATCCAGCTTTACAGATTGGTACTGTGTGTACCCAGCTTTACAGATTGGTACTGTGTGTATCCAGCTTTACAATTGGTACTGTGTGTACCAGCTTACAGATTGGTACTGTGTGTACCCCCAGCCTTACAGATTGGTACGTGTGTATCCGCTTTACAGATTGGTACTGTGTGTATCCCAGCTTACAGATTGGTACTGTGTGTACCCAGCTTACAGATTGGTACTAGTGTGTATCCAGCTTTACAGATTGGTACTTGTGTACCCAGCTTACAGATTGGTACTGTGTGTACCCACCTTACAGATTGGTTAAATGTGGTGTATCCAGCTTTACAGATTGGTACTGTGTGTCAATCCAGCTTTACAAGATTGGTACTGTGTTCCCAGCCTTAACAGATTGGTACTGTGTGTACCCAGCTTTACAGATTGGTACTGTGTGTATCCAGCTGATTTACAGATTGGTAACTGTGTGTTATCCAGCTTTACAGATTGGTACTGTGGTGTACCCAGCTTACAGATTGGTACTGTGTGTATCCAGCTTACAGATTGGTAACTGTTGTACCCAGCTTACAGATTGGTACTGTGTGTACCCCTTTTACAGATTGGTACTGTTGTGTATCCAGCTTTACAGATTGGTTACTGTGTGTATCCAGCTTTACAGATGGTTTACGGTTGTCCCCAGCTTTACAGATTGGTACTGTGTGTATCCCGACATTGACAGATTGGTACTCGTTAACGTTTACTTAACCCAGCTTACAGATTGGTACTGTGTGTCCCCAGCGCTTACAGTATTGGTACTGTGTGTATCCAGCTTTACAGATTGGTACTGTGTGTTACCCAGCCTACGATTGGTACTGTGTGTATCCAGCTTTACAGATTGGTAACTGGTTGTATCCAGCTTTAACAGATTGGTACATGTGTACCAGCTACATGGTACTGTGAGTATCCGCTTTACAGATTGGTACTGTGTGTACCCAGCTTTACAGGTTGGGTACTGTGTGTATCCAGCTTTACAGATTGGTACGTGGGTACCCAGCTTACAGATTGGTACTGTGTGTACCCAGCTTACAGATTGGTACTGTTGTGTATCCAGCTTTACAGATTGGTGCCGTACAGGTTAGATTGGTACTGGCTATCCAGCTTTACCAGATTGGTACGGTGTACCCAGCTTACGATTGTACTGTGTGTACCCCAGCTTTACAGATTGGTACGTGTGTATCCAGCTTTTACAGATTGGTCGTGTGTACCGCCTTACAGATTGGTACTGTTATGTACTCCACGCTTACAGATTGGTACTGTTGTGTACCCAGCTTTACAGATGGTACACGGTGTACCCAGCCTTACAGATTGGGTACTGTGACATCCAGTTTACAATTGGGTACTGTGTGTACCCAGCCTTACAGATTGGTACTGCTGTGTGCACCAGCTTACAGATTGGTAACTGAGTGTATCCAGCTTTACAGATTGGTACTGTGTGTTACCCAGCTTTACAGATTGGTACTGTGGTGTACCCAGCTTTACAGATTGGTACTGTGTGTATCCAGCTTTACAGATGGTTACCGTGTGTACCCAGCCTTACAGATTGGTACTGTGTGTACCAAGCTTTACAGATTGGTACTGTGTGTATCCAGCTCTACAGATTGGTACTGTGTGGTATCCAGCTTTACAGATTGGTCGGACACTTCGATTGGTGTGTAATCCAGCTTACACGATTGGTTACTGTACAGTAAAGGTGTACGTGACCAGCCTTACAGATTGGTTACTGTGTGTATCCACTTTAACAGATGGTACTGGTGTTTATCCAGCCTTAAGATTGGTACTGTGGTGGTATCCAGCTTACAGATTGGTGTCTGTGTGTATCCAGCTCTTACAGATTGGTACAGTGTTACCAGCTTACAGATTGGTACGTGTATACCAGCTTACAGATGGTCGTGTGTCACCAGTGTTACAGATGGTACCGTGTGTATCAACTTTACAGATTGGTACTCTCCCTTTAGATGGTTGTTACCCAGACTTACAGATTGGTACGGTGTATCCAGCTTTACAGTGGAGTGTGTACCATCTACAAAGATTTGTAGTGTATCAGCTGTACAGATTGGTACGCGTGTGTACCGCTTCTCAGATTGGTACCGTGTGTACCTAGCTTTACAGATTGGTACGTTGATGCACAGCCTTACAGAAATGGATACTGTGTGCAACCAGCCGTACAGATTGGTTCCGGCACCGCCTACTGTGGGTGTATCCCAGCTTACAGATTGGTACTGTGGTGTATCCGCTTGATGTACAGTTTCCAGCCGTACGATGGTCTGATACAGCTCAGCGACCGTGTGTACCGCCTTACAGATGGTACTGTGTTCAGCCTTTACAGATTGGTACTGTGTTTATCCAGCTTACAGATTGTACCCGTGTGCACCCGCCTTACAGATTGGTACCGTGTGCACCCAGCCTTACAGATTGGTACCGTGTTTGACATTTAAAAAACAGTGCACACAAATAGCCAGACTTCAGGCAAAAGTTTAAGACCGCCCATTAACACAGTCCACACCCCAAGACCACACCGTTTTTAAGTGAGGGGGGAACCAGGATAGATTTATGGCCGAAATTTGTGAAGAGTAAATTAATGTTGGTTTAAGGAGAACTTGTTTATAAACGTTACTAAAAAACAGTTAAAATGAAAATTAGCTTGGGAAGGGTATAGGACGGGTAATCCCTACCTCCCCATATGGTGTTCTGTGAGGAGCACAACGCCAAAGAAAACTGATTCTGAAAGTCTTCTCCTGGCTCGCACTATCTTTAATACAGGAATAGTCCAGGACTAACCTGGCAAATGAAAGCTGTATGTGCTGTAGCTCCTCAACGTAATGATATTGGGAGGTAGGAGTAATCAATCCGACCTCCTTGTCCCATTTAATGATTATTTAGATTATAGTTATCCTTAAAATGATGAACTGATTAACTGTAGTGTAAATGTAATGGACGGGCAGCAAAGTGTCCCCATGGGGGGGTCACAAAAAGTGGGGGAGATTGAAAATGGCAGGTGCCCCATGGCATGTAATGAATTGTATTAATTCCATATTGTTTTCCCTATGCATTCTTGGGAAATGGAGTCCATAACTGGATGATGCACTATATTGGTATAGCCATGCCAAGCTAACTCTATTTGGTTGTAATTCTCCCTGCCAGCCCTATGGTAAATACAATGGAGGGTTAAATAGTGCAGATTGTGGACTTTCCTTTTCGTTGGTTTATTTGCCCATGAAGCTGATTCTTTATTTCCAGAATGTGAATGTAAGGGGGCGGGCAGGTCTCCTCTGCCATTGGGCATAAGGAAGGAGGCGGGACCAACGGTCTTATTGACCTACGGAAAGGATGCGGAGAACAGATTTCATTGGTCAAGAGGAAAGTAAGGGACGTCCCCACTGAACATTCCTGTCATTGTCTAACTGGGCGAAGGGCGGAGTTTAGTGCACCAGGAAGTATTCGGTTAGAGTGCAGTGTAACACGCCTCTCTGATTGGCTAAGAGGGGAAGGGGCGGGGCTAGTGCACCAGGAAGATCCGGTTAGAGTGCAGTGTAAGGGACTGAGGTAAATTCACTGACTGTTTGGTAAATGGAAAGAAATAGATGGTGTAGGGAGCAGTTAGTTATTAACTGGAGGGACCATTGGCTCTCAGCTCCCTCCATTTACACCTCTCTGGGAAGGATTGGGAGACATACTGGGAATGAGAGGAATTGTGGGAAGAAGAGGAATTCTGGGAATAAGAATTCTGGGGAGAGAGAAGAATTGTGAGAATAAGAGGAATTCTGTGGGGACAGGAATTGTGGGAATAATAGGAAATCTGGTGGTGAGTGGAATTGTGGGAATAAGGATTTCTGGGGGTGAGTGGAATTGTGGGAATAAGAGGAATTCTGGGGGTTGTGAAGTTGTGTTTGGGAAATGAAGGAGTGGAAGTGTAACGCTGGGGGTTATGGTGTGGAATGGGTGGGAGATGAATGTTGGGAATAAGAGGAATCTGGGGGACGGAAATTGTTGGATATAGAGACTTCGGGGCGCGTGAATTGTGTTTAGAATAGAGACGGTGAGTGTCTGGGGGAGAGTGTGTGTTAAATTGTGGTGAATAATAGGACCTGGTGTCTGGGGGAGTTTAGTGGTGTGAATTGGTGGGGTTGAATAATAAAGAATTTCTGGTGGTGATGTGGATTGTGGGAATTCAGGGAACCTCTGGGGGTGTGGTGGAATGTGGGTGTAATAAGAGGGAATTCTGGGGGGAGAGAGTTGTGAATTGTGGAATAAGAGGAATTCTGGGGGACAGGAAGTATGGGAATAAGAGGAAATCTGGGGGAGAGAGGAATTGTGTGAATAAGAGGAATTCTGGGGGATAGGAATGTGGGAATAATCGGAAATCTGGGGGATACAGTGGCATGTGGGAATAACTGGAATTCCTGGGGGATCGTTGAATTGGGGAATATCTGACATTTCTGGGGGACTTGGGAACTTTGTGAATGAGGTAATTCTTGGTTGGACAGAATGGGGTGGGTGGAATACGGGATTTCTGGGGGAGAGAGGAATTGTTGGGGATATTTGTGTTTGGTGGAGTTTGGGATTTGTAGGAATTAAGGATTTGTCTTGGGGGATAAGGATTGTGGGAGATGGAAGAGGAATTCTGGGGGTGAGTGGAATTTTGGGAATAAGAGGAACTCTGGGGGTGAGTGGAATCGTGGTAAATAAGAGGAATTCAGGGGGAGAGTGGAATTGTGGGAATAAGAAGAATTCTGGAGGAGAGAGGAATTGTGGGAATAAGAGGAATTCTGGGGAGAGTGGAATTGTGGGAATAGAATTCTGGGGGAGAGGGGAATTGTGGGAATTAGAGGACATCTGGGGCCAGGAAATTGTGGGAATATGAGGAAATCTGGGGGAGAGAGGAATTGTGGGATTAAGAGAGGAATTGGGGAGAGGATTCTGGGGACAGGAATGTGGGTATAAGAAGGAATTTCTTGGGCGAGGGGAATTGTGGGAATAAGGAATTGTGGGGGAGAGTGGAATTGTGGGAATTAGAGAGAAAATCTGGGGGAGAGAGGAATTGTGGGAATACGAGGTTACGTTCTGGTGATAGGGACGTTGTTTTGTAATTTAATAGTGTATGTTTTCTGGAGGGGAAGAGTGATCATTTTTTGGGAAGAAGGAATTGTTTGGGAATAGGAGGAAATTCTGCGGACAGGAAATTGTGTGAATTGAGAATTTCTTGGGGTAAGGGGGTTGTAACTGTGTGAGGGGAATAAGTGTGTAGGATATCTGGGGGAGAAAGTAAATTGTGGGAATAAGGAGGAATCTGAGGGAGAGAGGAATTGTTGAGGTATAATGAGGTAAATCGTTGGGGCAGATAGGAATTGGTGGTGGACAGGAATTGTGGGGAATAATAGAATTCCTGGGTGGGAGGAGGGGAATTGTGGGAAATAAGGTAAATCTGGGGAGCGAGGCAATTGTGTGATGAATAGAGAGGGTAATTCTGGGGGAGAGTGGAATTGTGGGGATAAGAGGAATCTGGGGGAGAGAGATTGTGGTAATACTATGAATTCCTGGGGGAGAGAAGAATTGTGGGAATAAGAGGAATTCTGGGGGAGAGTGGAATTTTGGGAATAAGGAAATTTGGAGGAGAGGAATTGTGGGAGTAAGAAGAATTCTGGGGGAGAGAGGAATTGTGGGAATAAGATAGGAATTCTGGGGAAGAGGAATTGTGGGAATAAGAATTCTGGGGAAGAGAGGAATTGTGGGAATAAGAGAGGATTTCTGGGGGACAGAGAGACTGTGGGTCAGTAGATCAGGTGTGTAGTGACCCCACTATTTACTGGTCCATTTCTACATTGTGTGACACTGACTGTGTAATTCACCACTGGGAACTCTCTTACCCTGCTGTCCAATGGGCTGGGTCTGGAAATCCTAATGGGATCTGGATATGTGGGTTTCCTATTGAATATTGAGCATGGTTGGGAAGTGGGTTTAACCCTGTGTAAAGGGAACTTTAGTTCTGGAGATGTAAACCCTATTATGGTTAATCCTCTGGATCAACTGTTAGGTAGGGTTAAAAAAAAAAAAAGGGAATAGGTTGGACTTGATGGACGAATGTCTTTATTCAACCTTAATTACTATGTTACTATGTTCTATGTGTTGGTGGGTTAATTCTCTTATGTATATGGCTGCTAGTATAAAAGATGGTAGATTGGTTTACGTGGGTGACAGTACAGAGTCTGGTAAACAGCTCTGGGACCAGATTGGTTATTATTATTATTGAGTGGCTGGTTAGAGTAGGTCTTTGGGTAATACATGAATTGGGCTTGTGCTGAGTGGACTGGAAGTGGTGCAGGGACAGAGAGATTTGTGTGTGGGGGTGTGTTTTGGGGGTTGTTATTAGATGGGGGTAATAAAGTATCAGTAGTATCAAAATGTTTCAATTTTCAATTGTCTTCTAGGATAGGTGGTGTTGGCTGTTTAGTTTATGTCTAGTATTTTTAGTTCTGTCTGCAGCAAATGGGTGGAAAAAGAAGAAGTTAAATAATGATTCAACGTCCTATAAGATAAGTTGCCAGTTGTTGATAATGTGAACAATGTGTACTTTCCAACTCTGCCTTTAATAATAATCCAAGTGGGGTCCCATGTCTCAATTGTCCTAAGTTGTTAAATATTTAACCTAAGGGTTAAATACCAATTTAGGATTAAGGTGTTTCCTCAACTAACCTAAGGGTTAAATACCAATTTAGGATTAAGGTGTTTCCTCAACAATAGTTAATGAATACTGTACTATTTGGTGTTTGTAGGTTTTATCAAG